>CAIGRN010181095.1:0-14046 GCA_903798345.1 Fraxinus anomala | reverse complement strand
TAAACCAGCACATTATCAAATAATATCACACCCATATGAGTAGTGTGCTCATGGAACACTTTAGGTGGTAAACCTTTAGTGAGCAGATCTGCAACCATGGAGTTTGTTCCAATATGCTCTATAGACACTTGCCTACTTGCCTACTTTGAACTCTCTCTTTAACAACAAGAAACTTGATGTCGATGTGCTTCGACTTCGCAGAGCTTCTATTGTTGTTGGAATACAGCACAGCCGATTTATTGTCACAATATATTTTCAATGGTCTTTCAATACCATCAACAACATGCAGCCCTGTGACAAAGTTCCGTAGCCATATCCCATGATTAGATGCCTCATAACAAGCTACGAACTCAGCCGCCATGGTAGATGGAGATATGAGTGTCTGTTTAGCACTCTTCCAAGATATAACACCTTCAGCCAGCAGATAAACATAGTCATCAAGATCTTTTACAGTTTTGGCATCTAGCAAAATCGGAATTAGAATACCCAATGATCTCCAAATTATCTAACCTCCGATATGTTAGCATATAATCTCTTGTCCTTTGTAAATCTTGCATAACCCTTTTGGCTACTTTCCAATTATCCATCCCAGGGTTACTCAAATATCTACCTAATAATCCCACAATGTACGCTATATTCAGACGCGTACATACTTGAGCATACATAAGACTCCCTATAGCTGATGCATAGGGGATCTTCTGCATTTCTTTCACTTCAAATTCATTCTTGGGGCATTGACTGAGACTAAATTTGTCTCCCTTGGCAATGGGCATTTCTCCTGGTGCACAATGCTGAATATGCCAAGTACCCTATCGATATAGCTCTTTTGTGATAATCCAAGGATACCCCGAGAGCGGTCTCGATGTATCTGTATTCCTAATACAAAAGAGGCGTCCCCAAGATCTTTCATTTCAAAATTCTTTGTCAGAAATCTCTTGATTTCGTGCAGTAAGCCTATATCGCTGCTGGCCAGCAGTATATTATCGACATACAATACCAGAAAGATGTATTTACTCCCACTAAACTAATGTTATACACAGTTATCAACCGTATTTACCTCAAATCCAAACGAGATAACGACTTGATGTAACTTGTGATACCATTAACGAAAAGCTTATTTGAGACCATAGATGGATTTTTTTAGTTTGCAAACTATTTGCTTTGGAACACCTATCACAAAATTTTCTGGTTGCATCATATATATCGTTTCATCAATGTCACCATTGAAAAACGCAGTCTTTATATCCATTTGATGCAGCTCCAAACCAAAATGAGCTACAAGTGTCATTATTGTCCTGAAAGAGTCTTTCAATGAAACCGGAGAGAAAATCTCTTTATAATCAATGCCTTCTTTCTAAGTAAAACCTTTAGCAACAAGACGAGCCTTATATCTCTCAACATTGCCATTTGAATCCCTTTTGATTTTAAATATCAATTTGAAACCAATGGACTTCTTTCCTTTAGGTAATGTGACAAGATCCCAAACATCATTGTCCTTCATAGATTTTATCTCGTCATTCATGGCATCTATCCACTTTTGAGAATTATCACTTTGTTTGACTTGTTGGAAGTTGATTGGTTCATCTTCCATAGACCCTATGTCAAATTCATGTTCTTAGATAAAGATGATATAATCATCCGGAATCTCCCTCCTCATTTCTCTAGTGGATATCCTTAGTAGCACTTGTTCTTGAGGTTGTTGAGTTTGTTCATTGGGAGCAATGTCTTCAGGAAGTTCTTCGACTTTTTTTGATGATCCAAATTTTCTTCTTGAGTAATGTCAGTAGATGAAATCTGATCATTATCATTAGCAATGGTAGGAAGATAAATGAATTCATCTTCAAACACAATGTCTCTAATCTTATCTTCTCCTCCAAACTCTACATCCTCAAAAAAATTTGCATTCTCCATCTCGAAAAAAGGATTTAGTCAAGGGATCATAGAACTTGTAACCCCTTGACCATTCAGAGTACCCAACAAAATAGCAGCTAATGGTTCTTGAATCTAGTTTTCTTTCATTTAGCCTGTAAGGCCGTGTCTCAGCTGGATAACCCTAAATATGCAAGTGCCTGATACTAGGCTTCTTGCCCGTCCAAAGTTCATAAGGGGTTTTAGCTACTACTTTGCTTGGAACTCTGTTCAAGATGTATGCTGCAGTCTTTAGTACTTCATCCAGAGGGATTCTAGTAAAGAAGAATGACTGATCATGCTTCTTACCATGTCCTTAAGCGTCATGTTTCATCTCTCAACTAGACCATTCATGCTAGGTTTGCCTGGCAATGTGTATTGTGGGACGAACCACATTCCTCCAGGAATTTTGTGAAAGGTCCTGGACGTTGTTCACCGGAACCATCATATCTACCATAATATTCACCACAACTGTCAGATCTGACAAATTTAATCCTTTTGCTAAGTTGATTTTCAACTTCAACTTTGAAGGCTTTAAATACATCCAATGATTGTGACTTCTCGTGAATCAAATATAGGTACCCATAACGAGAATAATCAGCTGTGAATGTAATGAAATATTGTTGGCCATTCCAGGAAGTTGTAGGGAATGGTTCGCATATATCAGTATGAATTAGTTCTAAGACATCCAAACTTCTATTGACACCTAATTTCCTTATATTTGTCGTTTTTCCCTTTATACACTCGACACAAACTTGAAAATTCGTTTAAGTCAAGGGGATCAAGAATCTCGTCAGACACAAGTCTCTCAATTCTCTATTTAGAAATATGTCCTAAATGCTTGTGCCAGAGTGCAGCGAAATCTTTATCAGTTAATTTACGTTTTGTACCCCGTGAACTGGTTTGCAAGGTTTCGTTATACGTGACAATTGTATCCAATAATTATAGGTTATCAGTCAAAGATAAAGAACCAGTACCAATAAGATTTGAATCTTGAAAAAGACGAACCTTATTATTTCCAAATGAACAACAATATCCAAACTTGTCCAAAACAAAAATAGAAATTAAATTCCATCTAAATAACTGTACTACAAATGTCTCTTCAAGAATCAAATAACGACCAGTTTTTAATAATAACCTAAACGTCCCTATTGCCTCAACCTCAACTGATTTGCCATCGCCCACAAAGATGAATCTTTCAACATCACTTGACTTCCGGCTTATCAGGCAACCCTACATAGACACACCTATGTGAGTGGTAGCACTAGAATCCATCCACCAAGTGTGTATATGTACAGAAGCTAAATTAACTTCAGAACAAACCAAAGTGAGAAGCTCACATTTCTTAACACGCCAGGTGGCGTATTTGGGGCAATCCTTCTTCATGTGTCCGCCCTTCTTGCAAAAGTAACCGGTGAATACCGTATCTTGTTTCTTTTGCATTTTGCTATGTGGTGCCCCAACTGCAGCTTCTTTTCCTTTTTTCCTTTTCATGTCTCGAGGAGTTATTGCTAAGTGAGCACATTCAGTCATTTCTCGCTTAACCCTTTCCTCTTCTTGCATAAGGTGAGATATGAGGTCATTAAGAGTCCATTTATCCTTTTAGGTCTTATAACTCACTTTGAATTGACTGTATTGTGCAGGAAGGGAAATTAAAACCAGATGCACGAGCAAATCCTAAGATAACTCTAACTTTAGTGCCTTTAATTTGGAAGCGAGATTGGACATTTCCATGATGTACTCCCTTATGTTCCCTTTTTCCTTTACACCTCATTGAAACAAGTTTATCCAGAAGAACACTTATTTCAGCCTTTTTGTTTTTAGCAAAGCATTTTTCAATGTCCTCAAGGAACGTCTTAGCATTTTTTCTCCTCAGACACATCATCCCTGAATGCTTCAAAAAATGAACGTTTCATGATCATAAGACACATACGATTAGAACGATCCCACTTCTCGTTGTCTCTTTTGACCTTAGTGGGACTGTCAACATTGAGAACATGAGGTGGTTCTGTTCGAAGTGCAAGGTCTAGATCCATGCAACTGAGAACAATCATAATGTTCTCTTTCGAGTCTTTGAAGTTTGAGCCATTAAGTACAAGAATGGAATTGATGTTAGCAGATATAGAAGAACCAGAACTTTACCTTGAATCCAAGAGAATAAAATAGCTCACAATTAATTGTCATGTAGATATAAGTGACGATGGACCCAATTACAAGATACCTAGCGCAACATTGATATTTAGTCTTTGGATAGAAACATCAACTAGCAAGTGGTACTCTCCATGCAGTAATCAAATATTGATAATCAATATGTCAAACAATAGGTCTGTCTTTGGACCGATGTATTGTCCACATGAAAACTTTATAATCATTACATATTTATTACCACATGTGTGTCTGTTATTTGGCCAAACAGTAACCTTCCTTTGGGCCGATCATTGTTCGCATAATTAACATACACACACACACATACCTTCATATTGAAAAATAAATAAATCTACACGACAGAGGTTACTTTGGCAATGTGTTGTTTCAATTAATTTATTTCAAAATACAAAGCAAATTTGAAGGATTTAAAAAAAAAAAACTTTCAGAATGAAATTTAGAAATCCTAAACCTTAAGGCCAATATTTAATTTTGAAACTTAAAGGGCCTAAGGGTTAACACTTCAAAGTTAGGGGATGAAAATTAATTATTTAAAACTTTAGGGGTCTTAATTGAATAATTCATAAACTTTAGAGGCTTAATTGAACAATTCAGAACTTAAATGACCCAAATTAATTAATTTTATAAACTCCAGGGGCTGAATTATTAAAACTCATAACTTTAAGGTTCAACTTAAATGAACTTTAAAACTTTAGATGCTGAAATATAAAAACTCAACTCTAACCCTAATATTAAATTGCAAGCAGGGGCCCCAAAATAATGAATTCACACATGAGGGCCCCGCCTCCAATACACCAAAAATCTGACTGAAAAGAAAAACTTCCCTTCAACCTCCTTCATTGGCGGCGCCTCACCGGCCAACAGCGTGAGGGTGCTACTGTTTCATGCTGCCAGCGGCTGCTGCTACAGTTCCAGATTTCAATTTTTTTAATTCCAAATCTAAATCTGAACCAATATTCTAAATACATAATGTTCAATGATTCAACATGATCTGCTCTGATACCACTTGTTATCCTAAATCTTTAAATCTTTAGTTTTCCAAGATCAATCATGCTAAATCATCAAAACAAGTAAATTAAAAAATTACCTGAATTCATTGGCGTTGTTTGCAACAGAGTTTGATCTTCCAAAGCCAAATGTCCTTAGTGTTCAATTAATTTCTCTATGAGATGGATACAGTAGAGAATGCAGGAACAATTTAGATAGCCTAATATAATTGTATTTAACCATGTAGCCCACATAAGAAATTAAATCCAACAAGTAGCTGTTGGGTTGGAAGAAATAAGGAGAATGAATGTTTTTTTTTTTTTTCATTTTATAATTTTCTTTTGATTTTGATTTTGATTTTTAAATTTTTTTAATTAATTAAATATATAAAGATTACTTTACCGTGCATGAAAGGAATGTTTGATCCTCATTCTTCCTAAAATACATTTTTCTCTTTTTTCTTTACAACACATTCTTATTAAAATAAGGGTAATTAGCACAAGACGTCCCTACCTTTCAATATTATTATATAAAACATCAATACCTTCTATTTTTGGCAGTTTCATCCTTATTTCCACCTTTCATTGTAGAAATTATCATTTTCATCTATTTTCTCAATTAAAAGCTGTGAAATGATGAATAAGCATTTCTATTTAAATAAAACAAAAAGAATTAATTAAAATCATAGTCCCAAAATTTCAAAAGATTACAAATGTGTCCTAAATGTATAATTAAAAATCCAACATAAACCAAAAACTCTGACCAACCACCACTCAAACCACCAGAACTCCATACCATTGGATAGCCCTCACTCCCCTCTACACATACCATCCCAGCCACCAGCCGTAATGTCCCAAGATTTGGCCGAAATAGATGGCCAAAATGTTCCTTGCACGCACTTACTATCCATGTTCGATCTGTCATATGGAGGCCGAATTATTGAAGACCCATAGGTAGAATTGATGCGTTATGATCAGATGATGCTAGAATGGGTGGTCCGCAATCATGGATCCCACCATCGGCGGCGAACAAAAAATGGGGCTATAAATTTTGATTGTGTGGATTTGTTGATGTTACAAGACCATGAATAGGTGCGCCCTGGTGAGTATAGTCGACCAAGTGCACAAAATGTCCGAGGTTAATTTTTTTTTGAATTAAATTGATTGCCTTGTGTGAAATCTCAAATGTTGATCACATTTAAAGTCCCTGAAGGGTGATTCAAACTATTGAATATGTTCAAATTATGTTATGTTTTCATGATTATATAAACTCGATACGTTTTGTCGAATTTTGTAGTCATCTTCGAAAATCGTGTGTTTTTGATCAATCATTTTGCTAGAGATTGGTCTAAGGACTAACACACGAACCACAAACTTTCAAGAAAGTCTGAGAAAATCTGTTGATACAAATAGTTGAATTGTATGTACTTAAATGATATGTACTATTTTCGAAATGTAGTGTAATGATTTTTTTTTTCGAATTATATGTGCAATAGTAATAACACGAACATGAAAAAATTAGACAAAAAATGAATGACGTCATTGTAATGTATAAAAAATAACATAAATCATTAAATTATATTCAACATTCCGTGATAGGCATTGAAACAGGGTTGGTACAAGTGACCCGGTTGTGCCCAATACTTCCAAAGCAAGAACATTTCCTGAAGCATTTTCTATCTAGATGACGAAGTACACTCGATGGCAAAATAGGAATCGAGTGAACGTCACCAGGTATTTTCCAGTCCAATTCCATTACAATCTGATAAAAAGCTTCACTGTAGAAGTCCTTCCAGTAGGCAGTTGTATAGTACAGGGATTTTAGTTCGTACAATGACTTACCACTCAAGCAAACAGTACGAGTAGTATAAACACAAGGCATAAGATTCAATTGAAACTCACGACAAGTGCACGTGTTTTCCAAAAATTCAGCTGTGTACGTGTCACTGGATAAACCAACTTGTGTTAAGTTGTCTGTCAAGTTATAAGCCCAAAGCTAGAACCCGATTGGAATGTTTGTATATAATTCATTCTCCATCCTCGACATCAATATTGTACTACAGTTGGTGGCATTTGTACAACGTTTATAAAATCACTTTTCCATAATATTCCGCATATGTTAGACCAAACACATTATCGGTAAGCTATGGACATTTCTCAACATTAAGTTCAAAGATTTTGCATTGTTGTTTGTCATAATATTGTACCGATCTCCAAGAAAATGTGCCCTAGACCAATAGGCAAACCTACTTTTCTCCTAATACGAAGAAAATTTACTATTTACGGTACAAATCCATCCCATTAGTCGTTCGAATTCTTCAACCCAATATGTTGTTGCAGCTCTTTTGAAAAGAAAGACTAAACTTGCTTAATTGTATCATTATATTAAGTTCTTCTCCATATGTCAAACATAACAAACATGACGGGATAGAGAAAATAAGTACTCGATGGATTTTTCAATACTTATTTTCTTGTCAAAAACAAATACCAATTCCTTGAAGTCGCCTATAAGATCTTTCAATTTAGACAAAAACTACAACCACGACTTGTTTGTTTCGGCATCCACGACACTCCAAACTAAGGGATAAATCTGTTTGTTTTTATCCTGCTCAGTTGCCAATAATAGAGTCCCTTTGTATAGACCTTTCAAGTGACTACCATCGATACAAATTACCGACCTTAAATGTTGCAAATACCCACGTAAGCTTGCACCAAATGCTAGGAAAAAGGTAAGAGAACCTATTACCGAAATCGATTTCGATGTGGGTCACTGTACCCAAATGATTCTATCTAAGAATGTGACAGTATGAAGATAATTTCTAAAAACTACCCTTTGACGTACCGCATATCAAGTTTAAAGTAGCTTTATTGCACCTAACACCTGGCTCACGTTTCATATTACATATAATCCATGTCGGATCATATGGTCGTTTTGATCATCCAATCTCCCCATTATAAGTTCAACGACTACAGAACTTGTGGCATGTCGTTGTGCCCTACATCGAAAATCAACAGAATATGTGTGAACATCATTGAATTTTATGAATCTTCAATATTTTGGACTGCTTCAATGTCAACGCACACAACATTCACTTACAATTGTCTAGCTACGCATACAAAAGTAAGGTTTTTTAAACTTGACTTGCTCACCCTAAACTAGAATTTGTCTATCAAAGAAAGTACTCGCAGTTTCATGTACAACTCTTTCTTGTTAAATAAAATTTGACTTTGAGCAATATTGGAGGTATCCACAGTTATAACTCATTTGTATTTTTCTGATGCCATGGATTGTGGACATTTTATCTTCACCGTCAACAACGTTTTTAGCCTCTGGACCGTATAACAGGGTATCAAAGTTCTCATGTATGAGGGTCGCCCCAATATTACAGATTATAGTTTCATGATCATTCTCGTTTGTCACATTTTGCATTTCTTCGAACTCGTGATGTTGTAAGTTTCCATATCGTTCCTCCACGACAAACAAATGCTCTTAAGAATAGGTATCGCTCAATGTGTGTTGGATTCTCGATTTCTAGAAGACTAACACAAAGAGCTATTTCTTTATGAATGGATATATACCGATTCACGTCTTCGTCTTAGCGTATTTCGTCGGCGGTATAGCCATGTTCAAAATTTTGAATTTTAATACCATTTCAGTGCATGGAACATGAATTCGAAGTTTCTCCATCAATCGTTCGATAGGTCCTACTAGAGTAATATTACTTGGAACTACAATTGAAGTGGTTTTGTTCATTCGCCACTTCTATTCATCATCTACATGCACAAATTGTCTCTCATGTGACACAATGAATATCAAATTATCAATCATAGCTGAAATTTACAGAATGAAATGGTTAGCATTCGACACAAATTTACTAAACAGTTACAAACTAGTTATATAGAAAGTTACAATGTCTATCCCGACGATTAAGAAATGTCGAGATTGGCATTTGAAGGTATTGACGAGATCGTATTTAAGGTATATGATGGAAAACACTATTCATGAAGCATTAAGTGTGTTTGTTAATGCTCAACTGCCAAACAACAAACTTTTGAAAAAGAATTTACGTAATACTATATTAAATAGGGAATATTCCAAAAAATTATGGAAGATATTGCTATATTTAGTCAAAATAATTACAAAACTAATCGAAATAAATGAATGAAGAATAATTTGCAAAGTAATGTGAGCATTTTGTATTTAAGATTCCAAAATAGTAAGTTATAAAATAAAAATGTTCAACACATTGTAATGCTAATCAAAATGAAAGATGAATCCACTATAATTTTCTTCTTGATATTTCAATGATGAAGAAGTATACTAACTTAAGTTTTTTTGAGAAAAAAATATCACTTGATATTCTCTACAAAATGTTATGAAATTATTTTTTTTGTTAACAATTGTATTATCCATTGTATAATTAATTAGTAGATTCATGAGTATCTTCTTCCACAAGCTAAACATCAAATCGTAACATTAAATGAGCATTAAATTCATACAAAAATATAATTAAAATGTTTAGGACTTTTTGCCAAAAAAAAAAAATGAAAGATATTTTTTAGCACATTTTCAAAAGTGACAATTTTTTTGTCCATCTTCATTGCAGGGACATATATGTAAAACCTCTCAAATTATATTGAGAACTGGGACCCACAATCAAGTGTAAAAAAAATTTCAAAATCAAACTCCTATTACTTACATAGATGAGACCTCCTGAATCTCAATCATTGGATCATGGATGATAGATCTTGATGGTTGAGGTCTCGACAATGTTAATCATTAAAAAGAAGAGGAGCACAGTCAAAATTCAAAGGAATGGCCAATAACTATCCATGCCTCTCACGAATGAGCGAGCCCTGTTATCTAAAAAAATGGTACCTCATTCGTTGTATCACAACAACATCGTGCACCCATCATTTCACATTGGAAACATGCAATGTTGTATTGATTGGCATGTCTTCCATCACATCGTATATAGTGCCGCCTCTCAACTTGGTCTTGGACATAGAGACTATTGCGTTTCACCTTAACCTCAACATTTACACCTCAATCAAGCCACCACAGAAATGAGATTATTGTGCTCAGTCCCCAAACATCAGACTTTGTCTCGTTGGCAAGACATCACCTTAACATTCCTCACCAATGATTTCGAGTTCTTTCCCTTATATAAATATTTATTCTTGACTTTGGCTTCATTATAAATTCGGCTCCCATATCAATGGATGCCTTTTCGTTTCATCAACACATTGACCACTTCAAGAGAACCAACATACAATTATCAAAATCCAACACCTCATATGATAATCAGACATTGGACTTGGAGGCTCTTATTACGTCTTTATCCACGTGGCACGTCAAGTGTCTAGCGGTTAATCAAAATGCTACACCAACTTTTTCCTTCGAGGCAAACCTATTTTAGTGTTTCTCATCTCCTATCATCTTAGCTAAGGTGATGAGGTTATATTCCATCACCTTTTTCAACCTCATTTTTGAGGTGTTACGGGCACAACCTAACGCTTCATCAAAGCTCTCCTTCGAGGCTACATGGCTCCTAGTAGACATGTCACCTCGCTGCTCCAAGACAATTAGAATGGACCCAACCCCTATAGGCACTAAGTGTTGACCCATGGTTGATTTCGAGTTTTGATCATGACAAACAAATTATTCTTATCTCTAACATTCATATTCGAGTCTTCATTGTTACATGTTGGGAACCTCNTGGTTGATTTCGAGTTTTGATCATGACAAACAAATTATTCTTATCTCTAACATTCATATTCGAGTCTTCATTGTTACATGTTGGGAACCTCATGCAAACCAAGTATTCACAATCAAGCTTGGAAATCAAACACTCGCGTCAAAACAATCGGAGACAAATCAAGCACTCGCGCCAAATTCAAAATCATGCAACAAAACGTGCACTTGTGCCAAATCAATCGAAGACATTAGACTTAGATGATTTGAATTCATATGTAAAGGTAAAACGCTTTAATTCTTAGCAATGAATCATTACAAGCTCGTAAGTTAAATTTTTTATGCACGAAATAAACTTTTCACAAAAGCACTCGCATAAAAATTATTTTCGATGTGACAAAAATCTTCACTTGACTTTTGAATTATTTACCAATGATACTTATTTAAAAAAAAGGTTAAGTGAAAATGTCTCTAAAGGATTTACACTTACAAAAATAATCAAGAAAAGTACAAACTGGAGATTTCTGCTCTGGCGGACGTCCAGTAACCCAACGGTCAAAGTTTTAGCCGTTCTGATTTTCGACGCTCAACGGCTAGTTTAGTCGTCCGATACAGTAGCGGACGTCCAGTAGTGGTCGTCCGATTGGGCAGAACCTTTTGACGTTTTAACAGCTATAAAAATCACTTCACATTACATTCAAGAACACCTTTTTAAGAACATTCAAGTAAGGTTCTTTTGAGCAAAATTGCATTGATCTCTCATAACATTTATTATCAAATCATTTTGGTGTTGAAAAACTTTTAATCAAATTAACTCTTGAAAATCATTCTATATATCAAAGTTTTTCATACCTAACACTTGAGCTTCATTCATTGCTATCTATCAAAGTGTTAGCATATTTATCTCTTGGTACTTAATTGTGATCATGTCATTTATTAAGAGAGAAGTTTGAATTTGTAAATTCAATTCTCTTTAAACTTGTGGGTAGTGTTGAGGTCTCGTAAAACTCAACGTTGTAAAATGAACGATGTTCCTTGCTTGTAAGTCACCGAAAGATTTGTAAAGGGTTGGATTGCACCACAAGTCAATCAACATAGTGAAATTGGCTTTGCTCATTCCGGAGAACTCGGTAACGGAGGACGTAGATTATTGCGTTGGATTGAACCTCCATAATTATATCATTTGCATTCTCTATCCCTCTTTACTTGTTGCTTTCATATTCATGTTTACTATTTGAATTAATCTATCTAGTTATCACGTGCTTGATTTTAAGTTTATTTTTCAAAAAAAAATTTTAAAAAAATCAATTCACCCTCATCTTGGTTAGCTATTCTTAAGCTATCAGTTGGTATCAGAACAAGGTGTTCATCTTAAAATTAAGATTTTACAATCTCGAACAATGGCTAACCACAACAATCTTCAAAATCTCAAGGGATGTTCCACAAATCAACCTTCCTTCATTGATAGCACACATTATAATTATTGAAAAGATAGAATAATGATTTACATTCAATCAATAGATTATAATATTTTGGAGGTCATTGAATATGGTCCTCATGTGTCTACCAAGATTATTAAAATTCATGAAAAATCTGATCAATCTATGTTCAAACCTATAGAGGAATATAATGAAGATGATAAAAGAAAATTGTCTTTGAATGCTAGAACCAAAAACCTACTTTATTGTGCTTTAGATAGAAATGAGTTTAACCATATTAGCACATGTGACTCCGCATATAATATATGACATGCTTTAGAAGTCACTCATGTTGGCACAACTAAGGTAAAAGAAACCAAGATTAATCTCTTGGTCAAAGAATTTGAAAACTTTTTTCATGAAACAAGATGAACCCATTGTTGACATGATTACTCGCTTTACCGATATTGTTAATGGCCTCAAAGGCTTTAATCGTAAATTTACTAACGGTAAGCTTGTAAGTAAAATGCTTAGATCACTTTCGAAATATTGGAACTCATTGAGGATGTTGATAGAAAATATCAAAGATATCAACACTTATCATTTGAAAGAACTCTATGGAACTTTGATAATGTACAGCTCAACAACGTCGAAACCAAGGAGAAGACAAGGAAGAGCAAGGAAGAATCAAAAGAGCTTCATAGGTGCCAAATTGCTCTCAAATCATCAATAGAAGAATGAACTACAAGTGAACATATGAATGAAGAAGAGTTTGATGATCTTGTGTTTCTTGTCAAAAAAATGGAAAGGCTATCGACATAATCGAAAGTCTCAAAAGAAATAAGAAATGAGCGAAGAAAGAAGCAAGAAAATTGTTTGCTATGATTGTGACAAATCCAGTTACAAGATAACCGAGTGTCTAAACAAAAAGAAAAATTTCAAGAAAAAGGCGCTCCAAGCAACATGGGATGAAAGCGACGATGATAATCGCGATGAAAATGAAAGCCAAGAAAAAATCGCCAATGTGCTTCATGACAATTGATGATGAGGTAAATTCTATTAAGAAATTCTCATATGATGATTTATCCTCCTTTTATGATGAAATTTTTGAAGAATTTGAAAAACTCGCCCTTAGCCACTCTATTCTTATAAAGAAACATAAATTATTAAAAAATGAAATAGAGAAAATTTTGGAAACTAAAAGGGAAATATTGATTATAATTCATTATACAAAGAAAAATTTTCTTTAAAAGAAAATGTTGAAAACTTGACAAAAATTATTTTTAAATTCACTCAAGGGAAGAAGAATTTTGATTTAATACTCGGTAATAAAAAATGCGTTTTTGATAAAGAAGGCATTGGATATAAATCATTTTTGAAACAAAAATCTCTCAACAATTTATTTGTCAAAACCTCAGATACAATTCCCTCAAATTGATGAACATCGAAAACATTGTTCTTACCTGTTATTTTCTACAATTGTCTTACCAAAAAGAAGCTACACTTTGAAAACAAGTGGACTCAAAAATCCACCAAAACTAACTACCAAGGACCCAAGCTTGTGTGGATACCAAAAATCAAAAGTTGAATTATTATTGTATGTACTAAAAAAGATGACTAGCAAATGGTTCTTAGATAGCGGGTGTTCAAAGCACATAACCGGAGATAGAACTTTACTATCAAATTTCAAAAAGAATGATGGAGGCCGTCACATTTGAAGACAATGCAAAAGGCAAAATCATCGGAATTGGAAACATTGGTAATCATCTCATCCCTTCCGTTGAAAACGTAATATTTGTAAATAACATTAAACATAATTTACTTAGTATTAGTCAATTATGTGATAAATGTTATCATATTAAATTCGATTCTT
>CAIGRN010181094.1:0-15303 GCA_903798345.1 Fraxinus anomala | reverse complement strand
ACAATCACGAGCATAAGGGATACTATTAACAAGAAAGAGTAAAACTTTGGATGGGTCTGGGGACTAACAAAATTAGCAAGGCTTAAATTGAAACCAACGAGTAAATTCGAGGACTAAAAGCATAACTAATCCTTTCGCATATTAATCTTATCCGAGGAGACATTCCAAATCATAAATAATGTTATTTGAAGGGCAAAAAAGTGGTAATCTAACTTACCAAATAACTTATAATAATCTATGCCGCAACTCAAACTTCAGCCTGTAATATAAATGTGCGCAGGCTCCGGCACAACGAAAGCGTAAGAAGAGAAACAAACATAGAATCGACGAACTCAATTGGTTAAGAAGAACATCAACTATGAATTGATAGAATTGGAAAAGGTTTCAAAGCTCTTAAGAATCATTTTTAGTATTCTTTAAAATTTACGGATTTGTCGATCCAGTGTTTACTTTAGGGTTTAGTTGTATCATCATATATATGAATTCTCAAAAACAAAAAAATCTTTGAAATTTCGTAATAAGTACAAAATCCAACATCACTTCCTCCATCACTATCATTTTTTAAATACAAAGACTCTTCATTTGCTTACATCATTGGCTCAGAATTTGTCCCCTCTATTTTTCACTGCCTATGGAGTCGTGCATTCATGCACGAGACATAATACACACACGTATATACATAAGTATATATACGTATATCTATGTATGTACCATGTATAAGAAGACAGAGAAAATATATATGCTGGCTTTTATCATAAACAGCTGCATAATTTTCACTTCTTACAACAGTACAGTTTCTTGTTAATGAACAGTCAAATACAGTAATGTCCTGTCAAATCTCCTTGTCCATTACTAAGGTAGAAATCAAAGCATATGACTCATGTCTAGTACATTTAGCTTGACTGTACCATATATCTTGTCGAAATCTGTGTATCAAATATACGTTCATGACTTATTAGTAATGAACAATATTGAACATTATTTTACGGTGTAAATTATTCAATACTCTCTAATATTGTATAGTCCATTATACAGAACATGACTTTACAGTTTAAATTATTCAATACTCTGTAATGCTATATAGTCCATTACACAAAACATGACATCAAAGTCCAGCTTACTTTGGTCATCATGCATTTATGTTACACAGTCACTCTGTGAGTCAATTGACTGATAACAAAGTAAAGTAATCGATACTAAGCATCACTTTGTAATGATGTAANAACATGACATCAAAGTCCAGCTTACTTTGGTCATCATGCATTTATGTTACACAGTCACTCTGTGAGTCAATTGACTGATAACAAAGTAAAGTAATCGATACTAAGCATCACTTTGTAATGATGTAATATATTTCCAACTGCATCTCCAATTATGATGCAGTATTTATTGTAGAAGAAGTTACCATGGACCGATAAAAGTACACTGGAGAATTCGACTACTCTTTATAACTACTGTCACAAATTTGTACCCATCATACGTCAGTCATTCAGCTGATAAATTATAAACAGTATATATGAAGTACAAACTCGGAAGAGACTGTATTTATTCACTAGCATTTTCCTTTTCATCAGCAGACCTTTTTTGGAATTGCAGTTGACATCGTCATTCCCATCTCCGAACAGAGTAGGTTAATTTCTTTTGTACAATTAGCTGGAGGTCGAGCTGAGCCACGCAACTTCCGAGTCTATAATAGTTCATTTTTAATATAAAATAAGGGATAATTGTAGCAACGGTATCAAACATTTCATTTGTGTCACCCACCATACCAAATCTTTCAAAAATTCTCACATATAGTACAAATGGATGATTTCCGCTAGTTTGACCATTAGATGACTAGAATAATAAAATTTGACTTGTTTTAACAAAATTTTAAAAGGGTAACATTGTAAATTTACAATTTTCACAAAAAACATACTTATATAAAAAATAAAATTAAAAAAAAAAAACCAAAAAACAAAACCACACCCACCCACCCTCATCTCCTTCTTCCCCAATCCCTTCACTCAAAAACCAAAACCACCCTCACTCAGCTGCCAACCGCCACCGTCTCAACCTCCAACCCCAATGTCGCCTCAAAACTAGAACATGGCATGTTGACCGTTATGCTTCAGTGATTATACAAATTCCAGAAAGCCCCAATTTTAAAACCCTAAGAAGCCATATCTCTCCCCAATCCCCTTGTGAGAAAGGTACAAGAATTGGAGCGCAAGGTACATTGGCAGCAACGGAATTGAAGTGTTCTGGGTTTTATTTCATTACTTACTAGTATTCTGACACTGATTGATGTATAATGAAGAGAGCGCAAGACGTTTTCACTACCTAGCCGTTGGGAGAGGGCGTGGCGCTGCGAGTCCTCCTCCTCATATTGAAGAAGGGTTTTCTCGAGGAACACGTCTTCATCAAACTCCTCTTCTTCCATGGATGCGTGTTGCTTCTACGGGGATGACGGTGTCACCGATGCCGGAATAGGCGGCGTTGGGTGTTGCCATTGGTGCCCATGGGTTGTGGTGGTTGTATGGAGATGGGGAAGATGGAGAAGGTTTGGATGGGTGGGTTGTTTTTTATTTTTTTATTATTTAATTATTTTAATTTATATAAAATGTAAATTTACTCATTTACCCTCTAAATATTAGTCAAAATTTGGTTAGACGGCGGACTTTTGGTCAACTAACGGTCAAATTAACGTAATCCATCCATTTGTACTCCAGGTGAGAATTTCTGAAAGATTTGGTATCGTGATTGAAATTTTCCCTAAAAAAATGCTAAGTATAGTGGTTAAATGTACATCTATCTAACATTTAATTTAGAAAATAAAATCCGTTTTATTCGTGTGGGGTGTTAAAGCCAAGATTTTTTAAGTTTTAACGAAGCACTCATCAATCCATATCGAATACCTAATTCTAGCCAGATCAGTTGAGTAATAATACGATTTTAGTATGTAAATATTCTTCTAAATATCTCACGAAATTGTAAACGTGTGAACTTGGGCATCAAAAGGCCGTCGTTTGGAGGCAACATATTAGCACATTTGTTTTGCCCCATAAACTTCCACTACTGTGGGATTTTTTAGGTTTAACAAGCTAATCTTAGCACCCTAACATATAAAAGGAGAAGGAAAAAAAATCATGTATTCTTTTTCTTGAAAATGTATACATGCATGACTCACATAAAAATAAGCAATTAAGCATGATTGCATAAAGTTCATTTAGGATAATGCTAAAACAAAGTTTAATTCACACACGTGTGGGTGTGGGTGTGGGTGTGAGGGTTATTAAATGCTGAATTTGGGAGAGAGCAAGGCCAGAAAATTTTCCTTGGACTGAATTGAGTGGTAAAGTGTCAGAATGAATTAATGGCAGGAAAAAAGGGCTTGTAGTTGGAAGAAAGAAATGGGGTTTTCAAATTAATGGTCTCTGTGCAGAGGATCTACTCATAATGTTTGTGGAATTATAAGGCTTGTTCCTTCTGATAACTCATAATTGACTAGATCAGGGATTAAAAAGCACAGTCACCACAATAGAGTGGTAGTTTTGAATGCAAAATTTTGAAAAATAAGACTCTTTCGTAATGGGACAGCCAAAAGTGTGGACCTCAGCAAATCATTTTAGTAAATTTTATAAACGCCGCGGTCGTAAATCTAACATCCCACATCAATTAAAGTCGAAACAAACAAATAAATAATATATAAGAATTTGGAGTGTCATTTTAAGATGAAATTATAAGTCTAACAAATGATCAATGAAATAAATTTTAAGATTGATATTGTCAAACGAACTAGGATAGAGAACATGTACGAGAGAGATTGGTCATTATATAAGGGAGTAAAGAGATGCTGGGGTTTTACTTTTTTGGAATATACGAATAGTCAGCGGGACTAAAATCGATTCAGTGTGAAGGAAAAGGGCTAAAGAATAATGGAAGAACATCTCAATCCTTTAGCTGTTACTCATCTTCTTCAACACACTCTAAGGAGCTTATGCATTCATGAAAATTCACAATGGGTTTATGCAGTTTTTTGGAGGATTTTACCAAGAAATTACCCACCTCCAAAGTAAAAAATACTGCTAATTTTTCATCAAATTCTTGCGTATTATGAAATATCGAAAAGTTTCCATTTAAATCTTCGAAAAAAAGCAGTTAGATCCAATGCAATATGTAATCGATTCATCTTTTTTTTTTCTATGTTTTCTAGGTGGGATGGCCAAGGAGGAGTATATGACAGATCAAGAGGCAACAGGAGGAACTGGTATTATATATATATAAGGGTCTTTATACGAGTACTAAATTATGCAAAATCACTTATTTTTTATTGATTTATTTATGTTGAAGATATCATGTTTAGGATATTGGGCTGGGAAGATGGTTTCTGCAATTTTGCTGCTTCAACATCTGAGATTAATCCTAGTGAATGTCCGGCCGGCTCCTCGGTTTACGAGTATCAACACTATCAGGGACTGCAGCCTGAGCTGTTCTTCAAGATGTCCCATGAAATCTACAATTATGGTGAAGGGTAAGGAGAAATTGAGAAACCATTTTTATTGGATGAATTCAGTAAGAATGATACAAACAAGCTGATCCCTTTTTTTCTTTTTCTTTTTTCTGAAGTTTAATTGGAAAAGTAGCAGCAGATCATAGCCATAAATGGATATATAAAGAACCAAATGATCAAGAAATTAACTTCTTATCTGCATGGCATAACTCACCTGATTCTGTAAGAAATTAATCCTTTGAATTCTTGTTAGTTCAACTCATTAGTCTATAATTTCATGCTGTAATTTGTAATAAATATAAGACTATATTTTATTTTATATATATTGCTCATTTTCTTAATTAATATTTGCTTATTTGATTAATCAACAGTATCCCAGGACTTGGGAAGCTCAGTTTCAATCTGGAATAAAGGTATTACATCAAAGAGACATCATATGACAACATGTTTGGGTACATTGGACAATACAATGGATAAGATTCTTTACTTATTTTCAGAGTACTATTATTATACGCTTTACCAAAATGAGCTATCATGGCTTATATTAATCAAATTGAATTGTATTACAGACTATTTCCTTGATTTCTGTAAGAGAAGGTGTTATTCAGCTAGGAGCTGTTCATAAGGTCCTCTTTCACTCTCTCTCTCTCTCTCTCTCTCACACACACAAAAGAAGTTAAAATCTTGTCTATATGTTGAGTCGAACGTGCTCTAAATGTCTCGTTTCTCTTGTCGTGAACTGGATATATATGAAGGTTATTGAGGACCTGAGCTATATTGTGTTACTAAGAAAGAAGTTCAGTTACATTGAAAGCATTCCAGGGGTTCTATTGCCACATCCATCCTCTGCAGCATACCCCAATGCACCAGAAGCATTTCATTATCAGAACAACATGATACCCCCTGCTGAATTCTACAATCATTTTAATCAGCCAATGAAAATAACCCCTTCAATGAGCAGCCTAGAAGCACTTCTCTCCAAGCTACCTTCTGTTATCCCGGTATCGTCCCTCCCAGTTTCTGGTTATTATGAACCTCAGACTCAACACTTAGCCTCGACTAGTCCTATGGAGCTTATGGGAGTCGAGAAAGTGGCCAAGGAAGAGTTCGAAGATGAAGGAAACGAGAAGGATGTTGGAGAGACGAGCAATTCTGCACCGCCTTATCACCACCATATGCATTTTGCTTATCATCATGACCTAAATTTAAGTAGCAGCCTGCACAACAATTGATGTTAATCATGGTTTCGATCATGACAACGATTCTATTGTTGTAGCATTTGATCAGACCGTGTCTTCATGGCTTTCTTTAGTAAAATAATGAAGCATTTAGTTAGCTGTGAAATGTTAATTTCATATCAATCGAGTGTATCTATCTTGTCATATTGCCAATATAGCCCAATAAATTTTTCTTCTTTTCCTAATTCTTCCTTGCATCAATTGGAAGCATATTTGGCTAAGCTTTAAAAATTACTTACAAGTAAATAAATAATATCTAAAAGAACATTTTTTTTTATTAAAAATTGAAAATGAGAAAGCTTTTTTGAGAGTAAGGTAGGAATTATTTTCACAAAATAAATAACTTTTTTACTTAAAATTTAAAAAAAGAAATAAAGTATACAAATATTTTATTCATTAATTTCTCCCGTTCAAAAATGGGTTTTATATTTGTTGGCTAATTGGCTTCCAACTACATTTCATCAATTATACCAAAAAGAATTAAGTCTTATTTTCAACAAACAATGAAATTATAAAAAACTAAAAAAATTCTTGATTGATTTCAAGTCTTTGTAAGACACTAGCAATCTTATATATTTGTTAATGTTAATGAACAAAAGCAAAAACAATAACATTTCATTCAACTTCAGTTCGTTCTTTTCTTGTGGTGAATTGATTTTCTATCTATTACAAGTGTTAATCTTAATCGAAATAATAGTAGTAGTAATAATAACAACAATAATTTCATATAGATTCAGGAATTATAAGCTCTTGGATAATAATGTGCCGTCATCAATTATTGACACCTTAAAAATACAAAAAACACATGAAAAATATGTCTACGATGTTGTCAAACATATTGAGTCTAACATGTCAAAACATGCCATAGGTACGTTTATTGCTCTTCGTGATTGCAAATAGTCTTGTCAAATAAATGAATTTTGATAAAAATTTGTATCATTTTTTTCCTATTTGTGGACAAATATTAGAAAATTTGTGACATAAAAAACATATTACAAATTGCATTTAAATCAGACACTCCAAAATCTAGCACAAATGAGGCTTACAGGACCAAAATAAAAACTTCACAACAATGGAAATTTTGACATATCCTCTTATGTGGGCATATTCCTGACTGGATAGTACAATGAACAAGATTTTTAAATTCATTTTCTATATCTCATCCAACTTACCAAACATGATATACGTGTCTCAAAAGGCAAAATTTGACTTCACAATTCTCTAACTCGAATTTCTCCTTAACATAAATGTACATGAACCACCCCTTCAATGGCAAACAAAAAAGTGAAGGGAGGCCTCCGAGTGTACCATTTGAAGCCACTCGATTTCCCTATTGACACAATCTGGACTGCCAAAACAATACGATAAAGTTGTTTAAAACTGGAAAAAGCAAAGCATATGCCCCTCAGTCAGGAGAATAAATGAGAGCTCGTATTATTTTATCAACGACCAGTCAACCACACAAGTCATGGGGAAGTTCTTGATTTGCCCTTCCTCCAATTAAAACTCAAACACGAAAAGATATCTAGATAAATTGGAAAGGACAGAATTAGTGAGATGAATTGCAAGAAGATCAAAGAAACTACCTGTCTATACCTTGCCATGCTGGCTATTTGTTACTCGTAATTTCTGTGTAATAGATCTATTACCACTAGCAGGAAGAGTATCACTGCTAGCTGGTTCCAAGTGCAGTTGGAGAAACTGTGGATCAATTGCAAAAAATTATTTGACGACGACATTGAAAAGGAGATAAGAAATACTAGGTGCATAATTCGACTATTCATATGATAAGCCACATTTTATTGCAAAAGAGACGGGTAAAACAGAGGGAGAATGCCAATTGTTCCAAAGATTCAAACAGTCGGCCTAATTTCTAAAGAGTATCTCATAAATAAGGTATGTAAGACAATAAGAAATGAAAGTACTCACCTATTGAGAAACTAATTCCAGTTCATGTAAGACAATAAAAAGTGAAGTGAAAAGGGCACATACATGCCTGAAGGCGCAGGAGGGGAGGTCAATGTGTCTTAACATGTCCAGATCCTGACTGGGTGATAACATATTGGGCGTGGATGAGCTACTTTGTGCTGGAGGTGTTCCAATTGACAAAAAGATCCAGTAAGACATCATTACTCCTCTTCTGGGTCTGATTGATACCTGAAACGTTTCAAGGAAAAGAGAGTGTGTGTTTGTCTGGAGGAAAAAATTTCTCCCATAATAGAAACTGTCCTGTTTAGCTTTAAGTTTCAAATCACAATGCACATGTGCTAACAATGTCAGAATTTGGGTATGACCGAATTCTTTGTTGAAGTAATGAAAAATTCTAATTGAAGTGCACGTCAACAGAAATTCAGTTTGTAATGTTATTGGCATCTTATTCAAATTGAAATTCTATTTGGAAGTCTATTGGAGTCGTATTCAAGTTGAAATTCTATTGGGAGTTTGAATTCGTACTGGACTTGAAGAAGTTTAAATTATGGACCGGAAAGAAAAGTCGTTGCATTTTCACTAGCATACCGCTCGAGCAATACTTGCAAGTTTTCTCCCGAGACTTGATTGTTAGTCTATCGCCCACCTGGAGCTCGAGCGATGGACCTGTTGCTAGCTTATCGCTAAAGCGACAGGTCCGGCTCAGGCCATTTTTTGCATTATAACACATTTTGGGTATTTTACTTCAACTACAACTCATCTATTAAAGTTTGGACGTCTCCTACATCTTCCCTATAAATATTAGGCACTTCTATATAATCTTATAATAAAGAAAAGTAATTACTAACTTTTAGGATCATTGTAATATTTCTACATCTTCATTATTTGTGATGCAATAAAATTTTATAATTCATGTGCCATATTTTTTTATCTTATTTTGTTTGTGATCAAATACTTCATTATTATGCTATATAACTTCAACATCTCAATCGGTGGTTGGTTTCATATCAAGTGGTATCGAGCAATATGTGATCATTGAATTCCCAACAATTGATATCAGATATTTTGGGCATAATTAATACAACAAACAGCATAGTCATCTATCTACTAATTAAATTAACAAAGCAAACCAATAATACTTTTGTCTTCTCCTTGTGAGTTGTCTTATTACGTGCCAAGTGGAAATGATAAGTAAACATTAGAGATCAGTATCATTTGAGACATGATTTTTAAATAGACTAAAAGATATAACTGCAATTATTCCAGAATCCATATTTTGATCTTCTTCTTGACCGGTCCATTTCTGTAATTCAAAATCAGGGGGTGAACCGTGAATGTCATCTGTATATAAATGGAAATAAACTGATGTATAGATTTTCTTAACTGAAATTGAAATACATCTGTAGTGTTACAAATCAAATCATCAAGTAAACAACAATTCAGATGTATATCACATTATTATGTGACCTAAAATACAGAATTCCAAAAGGATGTAACCCCTCTTTATTTTTATCGAATTTCACGGTGCCCAGACACAGAATCACATTACAAATCATTTTCTTAAATCGTCAACAGATTTGCGAACAGTCGGGAAAGACAAAATTTGGATTAAAGATTGTGTTTCTTGAATCAATGATCTGTTATATACATAATAATATGAGAAATATGAAAATTTCCGTGTGAGTTAGTTACATCTAATTGAAGAACGTCGTGCCATTACTTTGAAATTTCAGTGTCAAAATTGGGAAGATCTGTTATAGCGCCCACGAGTTCTTGATAACAGTGCCATTTTTTTCGTAATGATGCAAATACGAATTTTTCCGTCCCAAGATTTTAAAGACAGACTGGGCTTGAGTTTTGGTGGGCTGATTCTAACTCTTAACGGGCATGAAACCCTACTGGCTATTTTTGTAGGCAGGCCAGTCCAACTCGTCATTTTCTCTACATTTATTTGATTGTGCTTGAACAACTTGGTTAAACCTATTTACAATTGAACCGATTCAAATTCATATCGCTTAAACCAAATCGGGCGTTAAAGAACCGTTGATCTGAAAAAATTCCTATAACATTGTTTTTAAAAGAATCCCTTTGTTACACTCGACTTAAAGGAATCTTTGTAGTCACTCGTAAAGAAACAAATTGGGAGCATAGATAATTGCAACTATGTACATATAAGATACTAGCAATGGGATTTCAATCCCTCAATATGCAGTTATATCTCAATTCCACTTGTTCATAATTTCTACCACAATGACATAAAGAACAAAACCAACCATTTACAAATGGACGCATTGCTCACTTGGCCCCACTGTCACCATGCTCCATTGTTCTCCACTCACAAACTCAAGTCATGTGCATTCACATCAATTCAGTCACAATCAACTCTTCAATACTATGGATTCATTCACAGGACAATGGGATAATATTATATTTAAAATGTAGCAACATTTTTTATTAACACACCTGATTGGCATTACACATTTTAAACTTAACTGTTACTAGTCACGTGCGCACGTGCCTTGGATTCTTGTACTGGTAACATACTGCCATGATCTGAAATAAACTTTAAGACAAACATTCAGACAATCCTGTGCAAGAGTTAAGTTAGTACTAAATAAAATGTCTGGTCCTAAAAGCTTCTACATGTAGCCCAAATTATTAAGCAAACATTGGATCTATCAATTTCTTAACTTTAAACAAGAACAAACTGTTTTGTCGTTACCCAAGAATGTATCTAAGAGGCTTTTCGAGTTCTCACTAATCACTACTCCGTCCATGTCTGTTAATTTGACTAACGAAAATGTAAATGAAGTTGAGCATCATTGGAAGCAGATAATCCAATTAATTCAATACATTTTCATAGGACTTTAAACTTTTTTCTTCAAGACTACAATAGATTTCACTATTACGGCAAACTTAGCATTACGAGGAATATGTAATATACCTGAATTTTTAGCCATCAAGAAGTAATCCTGAGGAAGCTATGGTACAATAATCAACGTCCATGACCAAAGTTGAGTTGAGCACGAATATTAGAATGATTGTAAGCCGGAATACCATGGTCGAGGGGCTTTATTACAACAGACTCGTGCTGCCCTTCTTGCTCCTGAACTGCTCCAAACACAATCTCACTGGTCTTCAACGAAGTTTGTTCGTAGTACGTTCGTGGTACGGATGAATGATATTGATGATGATGTTGCTTTTTCTGAGTTCGCTGATTCTGGGGTTCACCTTCCCATTCATTGTAGAAAGCACGACTTTGTCTAAGTCGTTGCATTCTCTCAGAATCTTTGGACATGAAAGCATACGTTTTTTGAGGAGTCGGTGTCCTGGTTTCGATGGAAGGGGGCTCGTCTTCATCTGGTATAACAAAGCTGTCTTGTTGTACAGGCCATGTATTTGAATACTTCTGCTGTTGTACTTGGTTTTGATACTGATGATTGTATTGATTCCGTTTGAATAAGGGAAAAACTCCTCCAAGAATTTCAGCAGCAGATGCTCCAGTTTGTGCAACCAATCTCCCTAAAGACCCGAAAAAGCTTTCTTCGAGTTTTTCCTGCTCGTCTCCGGCCGGGATCAGTGGTGGTCGTACCGAAGATTTCAGCTGTTTCTGGTAAGCATTCTGATATACAGTACTTGCTTTCAAGACTCCTTGCTCCTTCAATGATAAATAACAGAAGGTAAAAGTTGGATAAGAGAGAGAATATACAAGCAAAGAGACAGTAATCGGGGTACTCTTCTTCGCATTTTCTTATTGTCATTGGGTAGCAATTTAAACCAGAAAGGTCGGGGGATTAATATGCAATGATTAAAGGAAGCTTTAACGTGTACAAATTGGAAACAAGTTACTCATTTTGACACTAAGGTAACAATTACTTATTCTAGAAAAAACCTTTTTTCCCTAAAAGTGAGAAAAAAGAGAGTGATTCAAACATATTAGATAACAAAAAGTTGATTAAAAGAAACTTACTTTAAGCTTAACCAAACACACACTCTATATTCATCCACTAAACAGTATAGGATCATCAGAGTATGTGGAACTCACATCTTGAGAAGATACAATTGAACCATACGTGGAACTCACGTCTCGAGAAGATACTATTGAACCGACTCTTCGTTGGAGCAAAGCTACCATATAACCGAAGAAGCCAGCTGCTATAAGCACCGCAATACCTGCAGTAGTTAACTTGCCATATAAATTTTTAACTGGAATGAACTTAAGGCCAAGAATAATACAATTTCATATATTTTACCCAGGGGAAAACCACTTCCATACTGATAAGCACAATCATCAAAGTGGAGTTGTATCTCACGAATCGCCTTATTTCCTCTATCTATAACAAGGAGAGAGCAACTGCTTCCTATATAGACCACATCAAAATCATTTGAAAATTTCGCATCTCCACTTGGTCCATCCACATGTCCATTTCCCCGACTCCCTTTACCTCCTGCTATGGTTGTCACCCCTAGAGAAAGAAAGCCAATCACAATGGATATTAGTAAAATACACTGCAATATTTTATGACTGCAGTTAGCTAGTCTTTTTTGTTACAGAAGCTCCGAGATCAATAATAAATAGAAAGGAAATCAGATGGTGAACAAGTTCACAGAATTATAGGCATTCACCCTAAATGCAAAACCTATGTCCCCTTGCTGCGCAGATTTGATAATCGAGAAAGAAGTTTTTACAATGAAAGATCTCACACCTATCTGTCTTATCTCACATGTGCAGAAAAAAAATCCTATTCCACAACATGGGAACTAGGGTGGCCCAATACAAAAGCAATATACCCATATAACAAAAAGTTTGTACCTAGATAACGGGATAAGCAAACACTGTGATTAGACTTCGTTCGGTCCAACATACAAGATAAAAAAAAAATGCAAGCATGTTCTCTGACTAAGTTGTTCATATTTTCAAAATACGAAGATGACGCTTATTGTTACTTAGTCAGAATGGTACACAGAATGCTTATCTGCAGACCATAACAACATATGCACAAACAAAAACCGTTACTCTGTTTGCTCAAAGACTGATCAAGAATAATCACCAGAATCGCTTATCTTCCTGATTGACATATTATCCGTGTCGGCGATGTAAACGTTTCCGCCATCATCAACTGTAATTCCCTTTGGATGATTCATCCTTGCTTGCCTCAATTTACCATCCACATATCCAGAGTATCCATCTGCTGACCCTGTAATCAGCCTTGGCCTGCTATCTGCAATTTCCCAAATTTACCAAAAGTTAAGTCCATGCAGAGTCATAAGATAATTTCAATTAGGGCTGCGGACATGAGTTGAGTACTAAGCATTACACTATCAATGTGACTACTCATTAACTTGAACAACCAACCACCAAAAAAGGCACTCCAGGTCACTCTGCTTCCCCCTGTTAGACCTCATTATCATCAATTCCAACCCTCTCCCACACGACATTTATGTAAAAAAGGCATAGGCAAAGGTGTAGCTTCAACTTCAAATTCATGGATAAGCTACACGTTTAACGCACTAGGCTTCTCAAACAAGCAGCAGTATAAACAAGTCATAGAAAAGCTAAATTCAGAAGCATCAAAGATTTATCATAACATGATGCATTTCCTAAATGGGTCATTGTTATTGTCATTAGAACCATTCAGCTACATGCGGATGAAAATTACAATATTCAGAGGCCAAGAAAGCCAACTTTGCTAACATCAGCAGCTCAACCTCAACAGAAATATCAAATTCCACACATTGCTAACAGTAGCAAACCACTATAAGCAGAAGCAAAAAGTCGAAGTAAGGGCCAATAGATGCTGCAATGGAACAAACAATGCTAGTGCACGAGCGCCCACAAACACAATACTGAATAAAGTAATCACAACATATAACAATTGAATGCTGGTTTAGGACATACATAGGGACAAAGATGAAGAGAACTTGTAAAGATTGCTGTTAGAAGAATCCAAAATGAGAAGGTCCCCATTAGGCAAAACTTCAACAGAATGAGGTTCAATGCCAAGTTTGCTCCCATCAAACACTGTCTCCACTGTGTACCCGCTCTCAAATTTCATCATTGGACGCCCAGATATTGCTGTCACAAATCAAGCAAATCAAGACTATAAAAAACATAAAGAACAATGAATAATATTTAAAGAGGGAGATCCTTCTTTACCTGTTTTAGTAGTTGCCTTGAGCGATAAAATCCATTTCATCAGCTTAGAAAATGCACTTGAGAAAAATCCATTGACAATTCCTGCCAAAAAAAACAATGAGAAACAGTTACACACACATCTCGCTCCGTACCCAAAAACAAATTGGTTCAAGATTGATATGCATATAAATGTGTCATGTGTGTGTGTGTATAGAACTACTTACTGGCAGGTGAAGAAGTAGCTGAAACAGAATAAACACCATCAAAAAACAGTAGAATAGTAAAGAGCAACACAAAAGTATTTTTTCCCATTTTATATGCCATTAGCGGAAGCTGAAGCTCTGCATTTGATTCAAAGTAAAATCCTATGTGGGTTTTTTAAATTCTTGACGAAAGAGAAAAGAAAGGGAAAAAGTTATGGTTTTTTGAGGAGTGAGTGTGTGAAATAGTTGAAGAGATAGAAAAAGATGAAAAAGGACAGAAGAGAGAGAAAAGAAGGCGCGGGGCGGGGGGGCTGTGGTCCTGTGGAGAGTGAAGAACCCCTGGATGTGAGAATCATATGCTTTTGTAGAGAGAGAAGAAAATGTAATCTTGTTACAATTATTTTGTTTTATTACAGAAATTAAACAACTTATATAAAGATAAAGTCGTCTTGGAATTTGGCCTCTAACTTTTTAGCAATTTAACGTGTAGTCAAATAATTATTTGATGGAATAAGGTAGTTAAATATAATTCACGTTTGGTGAGGATTAAAATCAGTCTTTTAGTAGGTTTTGATAAAGATTGATGAAATATATGATTAAAAAGTTGTGCGATCCATAAAATATGTGGTTTAAATTAATGGTTGACGTTGATTTAGATTAAAATTTACTAACAAATCGGACTTAAGTTTTTTCATATCAGATGATAATACTTCCTTAAGAATCAAGAAATAAACAATAATTATGTTAAAATAATAATACTTCCTTTAATCAATAGCGATACATAGAAAAAGCAAAGGGCAAATTAAATCTGATTATGAATAATAATAATAATAATAATATTGTGGTAATCTTCTTTCATCAACATTAATTACTTGGCGGCGGTTGGTGCCACTGCCATTTGCCAAATTTTAAATAATTGCAAAATACACTCTGAAATTGAGAGAGTAATTCGCAGCATCTATTTTTCTTTTATACTTCTTTTTATTACCTTTTGGATAGATCTTAGGATAAGAATGGATGAGTGAAGGCGTCGGAACTAGATTTAGTATTGTCGTTATCGTTTCATTTATTTATAATAACATAAATGATGATTAAAAAAATAAGTGTCGATGACCTATTTGAATAGACAGTGAGGGGGCAAAGAACGAGTATTTTGCCATCCCTCGGGAGATAATGATAGAACTCGTCACTATTTTAGCACAAATTTTGAAATAATTATTGACAATTTCTTTAGAAGAAATTGGTGCAAAGAGTCCCAAACATTCAAATTCTTTCTGTTCTCTTTGGTCGTTTTGGGTCGTTTTC
>CAIGRN010181091.1:0-10221 GCA_903798345.1 Fraxinus anomala | reverse complement strand
TCGAAGTTGGGGCAAACTGCCGCTGTGATAGGGTCACGGGGCTTAAGTGAAGTTGTGGTCCGTGACACCGTGTAATGTAAACTTATATGTAGTAAATATTAGTACATATCTTTACAGTTATCATGTTTTGAATTGATTTTTGTTATTCATCGCAAAAGTACTGCAACATAAAATTTGCTGAGGATCTATAAAACGATCGGTGTGTGCTAATGATTTTTGAATTATAGAATAGTGGAGGTGATGGAATGAATATGAAGAGTGAAGAGTTGTGATTTAGGGAATTTTGACTAATCTATTAAATGAAAGGGGCGTGTTTGGAGAAACAAAATCAACATCCAATTGATTAACGTGTATGGGTGAAGTGATTTCCTCATTTATATTTTACTATAATTTAACAGTGATTCTAAGATAAAATTCTTGAAATTTTATCAAAAACTATGTGAGGGGCGCAATTTCCACTCAAAACTATGTGATATGTTAAGAACCATTAGGTCAAGTAATTTGAACGAGGTAGCTTGACTAAGTTAGGCCCTTGTTTGACATCTTTTATTTCAAAACTTTTTATTCTATATACTCATTTTCAATCAAATATTCACACAATAAAAATATTATGCACCTAAATTCAAAACTTTTCCCTACTTTTTCATCATACATTCTCAAAAAAATCACTATTCAAAACTTTGAAAACCCCAAATAATGGCCATCAAACAGGGGCTAAAATTCTATTTGTTCGTTTTATAGTTAAAATGTCGTACCAAGCCCTCACTTCTTGATATGAACAGTTTATCGGGACAGGTTAGTGCTTCTAAATTGAGACACTTATGATTGTACTTGAGAGTCTAGCTACACGGGTGCGTATCTAGAATTTTTTTTAAAGATAAGCTAATATGCAAAATAAATAAATAAATAAGTAAAATTGCACAATTTTTCTTTTTAGGAAAAGGTGAATTGGGCTGAGGGACGAGCTGTAGCGCATCCCAGTCCCACTTAGATCCGCCAATGCGACCATGTGCAGTTAAAAGTCGACATAGTGCCAAGACATTGAGTTCAACAAATACCTAATGAAAGTACATAGCTTAGGGTCCACTTGCTTTGTGCTCTTGGAAGTTATGTATTAAGTCAAGTTTATGCCATCAAGATCGAATTGGGAGTGCCCTCCTATCTCTAGTGGTCAAGATGGTTGATGTTACATGTGTGATTATATAGTTAGCCCTATTTGATTTATCTAAAAATTATGTATTTAGTAAATTTAATAAAGATTGATCAAATATGTGATTAAAAATTGATAAAAACAAATTATGAGTTCAATAAATTTGGTGATTGAAAATGAATGTAACTTAACTTAATTAATGAGCGAATGGGTTGAAACGGCTAAAATAGGGGAGTGAATGGTAGGATCCTAACTCCTAATAGATATTTGTAAGTGGAAATAAGTAACAAGGTGAGTTTCTCGAGGGACGCGAACCGCTATGTGTCTGCGAACGGGCGGACAGTTGAAAGATTTGGGCGTTGCTTTTTCAGTAATTGGATTTCTCAACGAGACACGAGCCGTAGATTAGGCTGTCGATTACCTAATCATTCATTTTTTTTTATTTTTTTTTCCGAAACCAATATCTAACTTTCATGCGTTTCGTTTTTCCAACTTTAATTCTGTGCTACTCACATTTCGACTTTGATTTTTTTAATATTTTTCCAACGTTGCTCAAATGAAATCTTTGTGTTTGCTCCGTTAAGCTTCTAATTGCTTATAATTAGTAGGTCTCAAACAATGTTTCATTAAAAAGTAGATAAATTTTGTGAATTATGTTAAATGTTTGAATAAAAATAGAGTTTAATTAGTTTATAAGTTTTCTCAAACGTTATCTTTAATTTATAAAAAATGATTTTTAACAAAGGAATACTCTTTAGTCAAAGTTGATGAGAGATAACGATCGGTTACAAAAGTAATTACACCACTTATTACAAAATTGATTGCCTGCTTAGGATATCAATTTTTAAAAACGAGTTCCAAAAGACTCTTTTTAATACGCTACAATTTGAATTCTTTATTTCTTATATTATTTAAATCATGAAAATGAGTAGAGGAATGAAAATGAAAATGAGAATATGATTCAAACATAATTATCTAGGTGACAAATACAAAACAAACAAAGACTTTTCCTCGTTCATAATAAATTATACATTTAAATGACGCATAATTGTCGCATTGCTGATATCGTTTACTCAAATGGACGGATGGGATTCAATCACTTCAAAATGCAATAAATTGACATCTTGCGCTTTTTACACGATTCAACTAAGTGGGTCCCATTATAATGGATCAATCCATGTAGAGTCAACTTGAACAGATTAATCAATCTTAACGTGATCAAACTTTTATTCTTGGCTTCTTAATTTCTTTTTCTTTAAAATATATTATCTTCAAATTATTGTTAACTATTACTAGTGCGTATTTTACTATCATTGTTTTTCAAACTGCATTGTTACAAGTCTTACTTTTTACATCAATTTCTTTCATTCCCATTTACTTTTCAAGTTTTGAAGGAAACGTGAGATTGAGAACATACAATGACAGCGGTCACATAATTAATATTCATTAACGTTGAGTATAATTTGAATTTGCTCAGATATTTGATGGAAAATAGGTTAAGTCTAGTACTAATCAAAATTTAAATTATACTGTCAAATTCTATTCAATATAGTTACATATCAAACATGCAAATTTAAATGTTTATAGGATACTTTAAATTCCTGTTTGGCTCTCGTTTTTTAAAATTCATTTTGAACAACACATTTCATAAAATTCACAACTTTTATCAACTTTTTAAATATATATTTCATTATTTTTTATTGAAATCTACTAAAAATTCGATTTTTTTTTTTTATCAAAACTAAATTGTGCCCAAAGATGAGAGCAAAAATCAGCAAGTGATGAGACGATGCACCACCTTTTTAATGGTCATAAGGAGCACAGTAATGGAAGAATAGTAGGGATAGAGAAAAAGGAAAACGAGAATCTAATAGCTGACTTATGGATTGATTTCAGCTTTTTCAGCATTTGCTTTTCCATTTGATGGACAAATCCACTTTGAAAAAGTCATTTAACAACCCATTTTGGTATTGCATTAGGTTTTTCTTCTATCATCCACAGTCAATTCTAGAACAAAATAATAATAATAATAACAATAAAAAGGTGTTACATGCCTCAACTTGACTAAATATACATTGTGCTGCGCATGCTTAAAAATCAAACCATGTACCATCAGTCACAATGAGACATGACGTTGAAGAAAGTAAATATCATTTTTCTAGACTTATCATAACCTGACGTTAAAAATTTAATAAATTTTTTTAATCATGTGACACTATAAGAAATAGCAAAGATAGCACTTTGAGAAGTAACACTTATCTGGACTCCACACCTTACCAAGTAACCAACCCAACTATATCATTCAACTACGTAAACCGCTGTGACCATCGCTCATATGTAACACATCTCGCAAATAATATTGTTGTTAATATTATTATGAAATGAAACTATGAACAAACAATTAGATGTGACATCAATTGAGCTAAATCGACAGAATCACAACTTGATTAGTTAAGACGTGTATTATGCCAACTCAAGAAACTGAGATTCACACAAGGGACTCAATATTAATAGAATAAGTTAGAATTAACAAGTCAAGACCTGTATCATGCCAACTCAAGAAACTTATATTCTCACAAGTTAGTCTATTAACATAGCACATTAAGGAGGGGGTGGGGGTCGATTGAAATTGACATGGCATTTGTAGTGATTAGATATGGTTAGACTTAGAGCACCTCCAGTGTAATTATAATTGCTTAAAACTTGTGTGTTACATATAAAAAAATAGTCAAATAGACGGTGTTTAAAAAAATTCATCTCTTACACAGGCTGATAAAGATTTCATCAATTTAATGTTGCCGAAGAAAAAAATATTTAGATCTATGTCTAGATTCAGAAGCTCTGTTAGATGGATTAACGCTACAAAATTCAATTTTTTTTTTTAGATTAAGACGTTATATTTTTTATCTCAAAAGTAAAAACACCTAAATAGCAATATGATTTTGGACTTGAGTGTCTACATTTACATCAATGTCTCGTTACTCGGAAGTCTTTTAACTTTCACGCCAACTAGATAGCAATTTATGGAATGCATTGGACATGCTCTTGCATCTAATTATAGAAAATGAAATATATAAATACTGTGCACTTTCATCTAATCATAGAAAATGAAATATATAAATAATGATATGTAGCACAAGTCTATACATTTTCAAGTGAAAAGTCATCTTAAATGGAACTAGGCCCATAGTTCTAAGATGGTCTATTAATTAATGACATTTAAATATCACACAGACAAGTACTTGACATAATAGTGTTAAATAGCATTACTTGAAATATACTTAAGAACGATAACAATTAATTGTATAACCAATCTCAAATTTATTGACCATAAAGTCAATTTTAATAGCAAGAAATCTCTTGGATCTTTTTTAATTGAAATGACGATCTAGAAATAAGCCAGGAATTTTTTCGAAGTCAAGGAACTTCATGGCTTAGCATTTTTCATACGCTCTCTCTTATAAATTAAGGGGATATATATCGATTACTGCTCACAAAAACATTCAACACATTTCCTAATCAGGTCGCTCATCTTTGCGATTATATGTTGAAATATTTATATTCATTTATAAGTGTGATTTACACACTTATGCATACTTGTAAATTTGATTTATATTTACAATTTAAGCAAAGTTCTGCTTAATTTAGTGTAATTGTTGTCAACGTACGTAAAAGAATGATTTTGAGCTTAATTGGAGTTGGTTCGAAGAAGTTGAAGTCAAGCTGAATTTTACGAGATCGATAAGAAGCATTAAGAGAGCAATTGGAGAAAGGTCACAAGTTGCAGCAGTGAAATTCAACCTATGAAAAGTTTGGAGACTGATTTTCACACTTTTGGAACTTAAAGAAAACCAATTTCGGATGATTATGGAGGTTCGGGGAACAACATTTGATGCTTTGAGAGTTACGGGATCAATATTGAAGTTTTGAAGAAAAAATGACTAAAATAGTATTAAAAAAAAAACTTGAAGGGGAGACCAAAATATAAAAAGATGAAACTTGCATGGGTGATTGCAGTTTGCATTCCGTTATCCATCCACGGTCACAATCTAAGGCGGTTTGCCAAACCTCTGTATATTTTTAGGGTTTTGTTCTATTTCAAGTGTATTTTGATCTTTTTTGAGCGCACAATTTTTAAGACGGGCAGCAAGTTGTTTCAATTCAATTGGACCTAAATTAGTTTTATGCATCCAAAAAAAAAAAAAACAAAAACAAATGCGATGAAAAGCAAACTCATGCAAATATGAGAGTAAATGTTAAAACCTTGTTTATTGTATGTTTTTTTTTTTTAACAGTAATAGTAAAATTAACAAGAACTTTGCCTCTTGGTTAACTATCAGCTGAATAATTTCTTACGGTGAGAATTTTCTTTAATCTATGTAAACTAGTGAGCGGCGTAAATTAGAGTTTAGTGAAGTCCAATATTGTTCATCAAATATGATTGGAAGGCTATTGCTCCAATATAGTATATTATTGTAGACTTGAATTAATATTTTTATGCCACAGAAAAAGGAAAAATAAATAAATTTATCACCTTTACACTTTATTTTTTAAATTCAATCATAATCTCTTATTTTTGCCTTTTTAGTAAAACAAAACATACGTATGTATTTTGTGAAACAATCATTCCAATAGAATGATTGAAAACTTATTACAACTACCATAATCATTAAAAACTTCCATGCAAATACTCAAATCATTTTCTTTCCTTCTGCACTCATTACACTTTGTTTTCTTTACTACATGCCAAAATCCAAGTCTGAACTTAATGATGATGAACTCAATATTTCTTTAAATTGGAATGTCTATCTAATTTTAATTCCAACTCCTAGCCACCTAGTGGTTAGTCACCTTAAATTCCTGCAAAAGATTTTTTGAAATAATTTTTATGGACATACTAAAGATCCGTTTTGTGCTGCTTGTATAAAAGGTAGGCCCCCCACCTATTGTGAGGGGCCGGTAGGGGGTTAGGCATATTTCACATTTGACATTTCGGACTAGACTTGATTGGACTCGATATAAGATTATTGAAAATAGACAGCACGAGGAAATTCATCGATAATTTTGTCCAATCCAACATACTAACACATCATAATTGTACCTTTAATTATAAGTGAAGCACAAGTAACATTACGCGATACCCTGTTTGGCCCCCATTAAAATTATAATATATTTTCTCTATCTCTTTTTAACCACACATTCTCCAATAAAATAATGTTATTTGTAAATCGAAAAAATTTCCTTCTTTTTCAACCACTTATTCTCCACAAAAAAATTATTCCAAAACTTATAATACCAAATAATGGGGGCACAATCTTCTCATACTTCTCGTTTCGAAATGAAGTGTTAAATGCGATTCGATAGTATGATGTACCAAATTTAACTTGTTTCCTCTATTAATATCATCAAGTAGTACTTTTTCTCTTGATTTCAAATGGTCTTCCCCCATTTCTTACATAACATACTTAATTTTCATGTTTACGAGCAATCATAGACTAAAATAATTCACAAAAACAGTCGCTGATTAAGGCAATAAAACTGAAAAGTTGGTCAAGAGGAGTTTTGTCTGAGGTGAGAGTGATGGATTAGAAACAAAGCCAACATAAATATACAAAAGTGAAAATAAATGCTTGTTCACATTCATAGACAAAAAATACCCCACTAAGTCCCACTTTTCTTCTCGTTCATGGGAATAAATATGAAAATTTCAAGAGCCTTGGAAGTCGAGTTAGTGGAGTTTTCTACATTCCCCACAAACATGCCCTTAACCAGCTTAGACTATAATTTTAACACTACACTAGCCCCCTCCCCCCTTCTTCTATGTATGTGTATAATCAAAAGGGTTTCATATTCAACCAAAAAGCTACACTCTTGCCTTTATATAAGGGCTCATAATGTCCCCTCCTCTCATACCTCTAAACTCACTTTTCTCTCTATACTCTCACTTTCTTGATAACTTAGCCAACTTTGGCCAATTTTTCTCCAACTCATTGTTCATTTACCATTTGGCAATTTTCCTTTTTTCCTGATAGCAGTATGATTGGTTGCTGCTCCTTTGGTGGTGGTGGTGGTGGTGGAGGAGGAGGAGGAATATGGTGGTGGCAGCCGTGGCGGAGGCGGAGGAAGGTAGAAATGTAACTAAGTCTGAAAGCCAACAACAAACAAAAGGCTTTGCAGTTTTGCTCTCCTCAAGTGCAAAACTTGGAGAGCATTATTGCTTTGCGGGGAATTGAGGGTAGCGGTCCGAATTTACCTTTTTAACCTTAGCTTGGTCCTGTTTTTACATATTTGTCCTTGGTTTGCTTTGCTGTTATTAATCAGATAAAAGATGGGATGTAAGAGATGCATACCAGGTAGCTTCATGGATGGTTAAGCAGTTGTTGGGGTTTTAGTTTAGGGGATGGGTTTGGAATATTTGTCAAAGATTTGGTCATGTATGGAAATGTTTTGTTTTGCTGCTGCTGGGCATGCATCCCTTACACCTATATGTATTTGCTCTGTCTTGATTTAGATATAACAAAATTTTAATCTTGCTTTTTACTATCTTATCTCTTCTGCTTTTGCTTTATTATATTTTGATGTAAAGTCATTTAATTTGAGTGAAAGAGACATTGTTGGGTGTCTATTTTTACATTGCTTTCTCTGTTCGGGAGACGAGCTAGTTTGTTCTCTCTCGTCAATCAGAGGTGTGGGATTTTTATCTTGCCCGTGGGGGCAGGAGATCAAACCTGTTATTCTCTAGCCTTTACTTCTCCTACTGGTGGTTCTTCTTTTGATCTAAGCATGGAAAGATGCAACTAATGTAAATTAACAAAGAAAATAAGGTTTACACAATTCTATCGCCAACAATTAAGTATCAACTTATGGACATATATCTCTTATTTGAGCGCAAATCGAGTATTGAGAGAAGATAAAAATAAGTGATCAATAGACAATCGGCGATTGTTAAGCTTGAAGATCTAGTCAAATTGTATAGCGGATGAAAACGAGCAATTAAAGTATCAATATACAAAAATTGTTACTCATTCAAAGAGACTTAAGACTCAATACAGCTCGATAAGTTTTTCTTTTCAGATGTATTCAAAAATCATCATTCATCGTAATTCTAATTAACTCCCACTTACCATTTATTTCTCCTTCATTACATCAATATTCAACTACTAAGAGTCTAAGATCAAGAACTATATACATGATTTGCTGTAAAAAATACTTGTTCACTGACAAAGCAAAGAAAAAATCATCAGTCTATTAATAGGTAAGATACCTGAGCAGCTGGCATTGAATGATAGAAGACTGACAAAAGGATTTGCTGGTTTTACATTGGCATATCTTAACTGATGGGACTTGCAGTTAAATCTCCTTATTCTGCAGCCACCATGTAGAGGTAGAGCTGTTGCTAATAGCTAGCCTTTTTAGCAGACAACTAATTAATTAAACTGTCTTCTGTCATCAATTTACATGTACTGCAACATTTTTTACTTCATTGAACAACGAAATGAATCTGATCTTTTCCCAGAAAATGTATACCTGTGACTTAAAGAATGGCGCTGTGAATCAGCAAGATCTAAATGGATAAGGCAAGCTAAGTTTCAAGCCTTAAGAATCTAGACTAGACGTAATGAGACCTCGATTGAAAATTTATAACAACTTCGTGTATATATATATTTTGCAAGTATTCAACAAAATCATAATTACCTCAAATCAATAATGCTATGTTCTTGGATAAAGAAAAGCTATATTTGTGGGTTAGGTTCGAGTTAAGGTAGGATTTTCGTTGGATTTATTTCTTATTAAATTTTAGCGATTAAGCATTTTGTTGGGATCGACTTCAAAATAAGAAAATACTAATTGACAAACAAAAAAATGTACGTCTAAGGTATGTCGAAACAACACCTAAGTGGGCCTTTTATAACAAACTGGCAAAGAATTTGAGTATGAATTCACCAATTTTTCGGAATAAGCAGTGGCAGACTCAAGAATTTTCTTTAGAGAGGAAAAGTGAATTAGTACAAACTTTTTTTTGGAGAATGTGTGCAACTTTATAAGCTAAGAATCTCTAACATTCATCTTTCTTATAATTATGGTCATTATTTACTTGTCAAGTAGTAAATATAAATTTAGCTTGAATTTTTATTTAAAAATGTGTATTAATCGAATATTACTCTATAGTATTTTTCTTATATTTGTACATATTAGATAAAAGTAATCCAATTTTCCCTTCACCTTTTCTATTTCTTAATATTAAAAAAAATGATAAGTCATCTAATATAGGTGTGAGTATCACATGCACCAATTGGTCTCAAATGTATGAGATTAGGTATGAGCAAGAATCAAAACGTAATCCTATTTCCATAAAAATTAATTTTATGGCCAGTTAAAAATTAATCGAGTCTAGATTCAAGCCTCTACTTTTTTTACGGTTTTTTTTTTTTTTTTAATTTGAAGATTATTTTGATGTAGGCCCAAATAAATACAACTAATACAATAATATATATAAATAATAAAGGAAAAAGTTATTAAAAATGACAAGTCGAGGAGAAAATTTGGAAAGAAAGCTCAAAATAAAATATTATGTTAATGGTTAAAAGTAATTTGTCAAAATATAAAATAAAGTGAAAACTTAGGGGCAGGACCTCAAATGTAATTTCTGTTTTAAATATTTTTTAATTTTATAAGTTACTTATTTATTTTTGTATTAAAATAAAAGATACTTATGAAATATGTATTTAGAAATCTCAGTCAATTTTATTTACTTTTTGTTAATCAAACATGCTCCTCAAGCTGGGCTTTTATAAATACTAGTTTTGCTCGTACATTGCACATGCTAAGTTATTCTGATTGTAATATTAATGTGTTACATGTGTTAAATTTTCATGAATTACATCATGAATTCAATGTTTGCTATATCTACACTTGAATGAATTTTTCTTTATTGAGCATGTAGAGAGATTTATTAAGTTAATTACATGGTTCCAGAACAAAAGAAATCGTTTTACATGTGGGTTGAGGATCATATAAAATTCATAAAACAAATGAATTGTTTGTCGTAATAGTTGCATAATTCGATATAA
>CAIGRN010181081.1:0-16403 GCA_903798345.1 Fraxinus anomala | reverse complement strand
TTTTCAGCAATGAAACATGTAAAGACAGAAATTCGTAACAAAATGGATGATGGTTTTCTTGCCGATTGTTTAACACTAAGCATTGAACGAGAATTTAGTATTAATTTAGATCTGATTCTATTATAGATGAATTTTATGCTATAAAATATCATTGGGTACAATTGTAATATGTAATGTTATATTGCAGTTTTTCTAGTTATATATAAATTTTATTAATACATTCAATTTTAAAAAAAAAAAAAAAAATTCCCCCCGTACCCTTCATTCCTGGCTCCGCCCCTGGCAATCCCTATAAAATTTCTCAACTGTTTAAAAAATAAATTCGGACTGAATACGAAAAATCAATTATAATTAACTAATAATTATCACTTGAAGCAACTTCTTTTGTTCGATCTAAATTTCTTTTAAGTTTGATTGTAACATTCTATAGGATTTACATTAGAAGAAAATATCATAAAAAATTATGAAAAGTTGGAGAAATTGAAAAACGGGCGCAGATTGAGCAACTTATGATGTGTGATCTCAATTTCGTTTAAGTTTGATTAAAGCATTTTATAAGAACTATATCATCAAAATTATAAAAAGTTGGAAGAATTTTAAACAAGTGCAGATTTGGGCAACATATGGTGTTCGATCTCAATTTCATTCAAGTTTGATTAAATCATTCTATTTGAATTACATTAAAAGAAATTATCATAAAAATTATGAAAAGCAAGAGAAATTGAAATTTTCGCTATCCTTTAAGTTTGATTCAATCATTCCATAGGAATTAGATTAAAAGAAATTATCATAAAAAAATTATGAAAATCTGGAGAATTTGACAAACAAGTGCAGATTTTAGTTCACCTTGAATTTTTAATAATCTGTGAAGATAGAGAGAAACTTATAATTTGAAGTGAAATGTGTGCGAACAAGTGCTCGAGAAAAGAATGATCTGCATGAAATAATGACGATCCCGCAAGAGGTAAAAGGAAAATGATAGACCTAAAAAGTAATTTGATCAAACTGTGTTAACATTCCTCTATATTCTTATAATCTGTATTTTTGTTTTATTTTCTTTGATTAACAACAAACAGAGGGTGAGGATTATCATCTAACAAATTATTATAGAATTTACATCCTACAGAATATCAGTTATCAATGAATTAACATGTCCAGATCACCTTTTTTTAAAAAACAACTGCATTATAGCAATGTAAGGACAATAAACTCAACTGTATCAAGAATTTCAATTTTTTTGACTGGAGTGCTGGGCTCGCGATACTTAGGGTTACAATTATCATGATTTCACTAGGATAATAATTCCAGTGTGTTCTCTATACATTTATATTGAAGATATTGTATGGAATATGAAGATTATGGTATGCTTTGCTTTAAATCAGTATTCAAAATAGAAATGTTCTTATTATTGATTGAATGGCTTCAAATGAATTTTTTCTTATTTTAGAAAGTTCAAATGAACTTTTTGTAATTTATTCTTCATGGCTAGTGTTACTTGCTTACTCAATGGACTTTATATGATTTATGATTTATCAATGAAGAGGAACCTATTTGTAGAATTTGGACTAGACATAATTGCTATTTTATAAAAAGGATAAAGGTATAATTGTGATTCTATAATATTATATGTGATCCATATTGCAATATTTGCTGCTCCCTCATTGGCCAAAAAAATATGTGATTACTATTCATCCATTTGGTGCATTTCTATTGACATTAAATTTTAGAAATCTATATTGTTGTATAACTTTCTAATTTTTTTTTATCCATGTGATGTTATTTCTCATTTCCAGTAATTGGTGCATCTGACTTTTTGTTTTCAGTTTTGTAAAATATTGAAAACTAATACTTTAAAACCTAACCCGGGCATCAAATTGAGAGAGGGAAATGGTCAAAAGTCAAAAGGTTCAATCGAATTGAATCGGGGACAAATCGAAGATAATAAATAAATGATTATTTATAAACATTTTAATTTTATTTTGACAATATAATAAAATTTTCATACCACTAATTCAAACTAAATAAAAATATGTCAAATATATAATTTTTAAAATAAAACTTACTAGTTTTTAATTTGTTGGACCGCTTAAAAACTAATTCCAATTTTACTAAGTCACTGTTTGACAACCATTAAAATAAAACTTTTTTTTTCTCAAACTCATTTTCAACTATACATCCTCACAATAAAATATTCTACACATAAATTTAAAAAAAAATCTACCTTTTATCCATATAATCTCCAAAATATTATTATTTCAAAACTCATTTAAAAAAAACTTAAAAATAATGGTTGTCTCATAGGGCTAAATAATTTGTAAGATTAAAAATAAAAAAATGTTTCAACAATCTATAGGAATTGAATAATTTAATTTGTAATCATGCACCATGTGGCCATAAATAATATTGAATAAGCGTGCTTTATTGGAGTTTGGAAAGTGTATATTCTACACATAAATTAAAAAAAAAAAAAAAAACTACCTTTTATCCATATAATCTCCAAAATATTATTATTTCAAAACTCATTTAAAAAAAAAAAACTTAAAAATAATGGTTGTCTCATAAGGCTAAATAATTTGTAAGATTAAAAATAAAAAAAAATGTTTCAACAATCTATAGGAATTGAATAATTTAATTTGTAATCATGCACCATGTGGTCATAAATAATATTCAATAAGAGTGCTTTATTGGAGTTTGGAAAGTGAATTGAATAAGTGTGCTTTATTGAAGTTTGTTGATTCCACACTGGAAGTGCATCAATTATGGAACTGAAGAAATTAATATAAGAGAGTTTCATGGGATGGGAAAATAGGTAAATGGGTTGTCAATCTCCTAGGTAACCTTTTTATTAGATAATAATTTTATTTTTTTAAAAAAAAATAAGTTTTGGGAATCGATCAAATCGTTAAAATCGACATTGATTCCCCATTTTCGATTTAGTTTACCAATTTTTTAGTTAATTGATTGAATGTTTTATTAAACGATTAATTTATTATAATCTTATCAGATTTTGGTCTGATTCCCAATGTTTCTTGTTGAACCACGAGGTCCGTTTCGATTTTAGTAACATTATTGAACATATGTTTGATCTGATATTTTTGAAAATGTATTTTTGAAAATAAATATAAACTTATATCATAAAATTCAAGATGTATTTTTTGACGTTTTAAGTATTTTCAGTAAAATTGCGAAACTCTCGGAACATAGAAAACAAGTATTAAATAAAATAAAATTTTAAAAATTAAATATTTTAAAAACTAAAATTTTAAATTTTAAAAATAAAAAAAAAATCTAGAATTCTGAAAAACTAAAATTCTAAAAATAATAAAAATTTATAGAAAAATAAAAATTATAAAACATAAAAAACGAAATTAGTTCTAGCTCTTAATGATTAATTACATAAAAATTCTTAGAATATGTTTAAATTGAACGTAGATAAAAATATTCTCAATCCACGCCATTAATTTTTATTTTTATTTCCTATGTTTTGAAGTCAATTTATTATTTATTTTTATTTTACTTTTGTAGAGAAAAAATATTGTAAGATTTACCAACTTTAAAATGTATATATTATTTGATAATTTATTAACACTAAATAATCATAAAAATTCTAAGAATATATTTAAATTGAACACATATAAAAATATTCTCAATCCACATCATTAATTTTTATTTTTATTTCATATGTTTTGAACTCAATTTATTATTTATTTTTATTTTACTCGAAAAAATATTGTAAGATTTACTAACTTTAAAATGTATATATTATTTGATAATTTATTAACACTTTTACTGTATAATCAAATTTCATGAAATAATGTCATAAAATAATGTTTCAAAATTTCAAATCAAATGTATTTTCTAATTTTCTGTTTTGAGAAATAATTTTTTAAAATGACATACCAAACGTGTTTTCAGCAATCTTAAAACATACCCTCAAAAAAGAAAACTAAAAATGAAATCAAAATTGAATACTGAAACACATATTAAACGGGTCTTTAAATTTTTACTTCTGAAAAGAATCAATTTTAATATTATTTTTTTTATAGAACTTCTTCCTTTTATTTAACTTCTAGTTCTTTATAAGTTTAAAAATTATGTTTTCAATTTAGAAAAATTTTGGGATGTTATAAATTGCAGCTTGAGAGTTTACAAGAATGTTATCGGGCTTGAGGTCTTTATGTACCTCAAATTAGAGATGAAGATATGAAAATGATCTATAATTTTCTTGAGATGGTCATGCATGACTCTAGAAGGCCATAGGAACCATAGGAAAAGAATCAGTCATGGTCAATCCTATACAACCCAAAGACATGAAATGTATCACGATAGCTAAAGTTGTTGGTCTTGTTAAGGTCTAGCTAAGTGATGAAAATGAAGACTTATCATATCATTGACATGTATTCAAGACTCATTTGGAGGGGTTGAAGTGAAATTCAAAAATAAAAAATTGAGTTATTTAGAGACAAATTCTATCAATAGCCCTTATTTGAACTTCATTTTCTTAAATTTCATTCAAAAACTTATTTTCAATCATACATTCTCCCAATAAAATATTTTATATGTAAACCTAAATTCTCTCTACTTTATAACTATATTATCTAAAAAATCATTATTCCAAAATCTATTAACGAAAAATTGAAGCTCAAACAAGGGCACAATTTATTTCATTAAGTACGTGTAAATGCTCATCTTAACAAATATAATACGAGAGTTACAGCATAAATTAAGAGACGTCAGGCTAAACAATATTTAGTACTCTATTTTAGAAATTGGACTTTCTAATTAATAGAAAACATCGATCTCTGAAAGATAAACTTTGACGGGCGATAGCCTTCCCTTCTCAGTTGTCATATTCTATTCTATCCGTTGTTCTCAAGGGAAAAGTGAAGAACTGCCTCATAGGTCCCACAATTAGCTTCTTTCATTGACTATAATTATTTGATCATAATGTTGACCCCACTAGAAATAGCATGCTGATGATGAGACGGTATGATCCAACCTGTGGTGTGAATTAAAATAAAAATTTTAGTAATTTTTCATAAAAATTTTGAAAATTAAAACTTAAAATNGCCTCATAGGTCCCACAATTAGCTTCTTTCATTGACTATAATTATTTGATCATAATGTTGACCCCACTAGAAATAGCATGCTGATGATGAGACGGTATGATCCAACCTGTGGTGTGAATTAAAATAAAAATTTTAGTAATTTTTCATAAAAATTTTGAAAATTAAAACTTAAAATCTGATTTTTGAATTTGAATCTTGAAAAGTATGGTTTCATGTAATTACCACTATTACTATTTCTACTATTTGTGGCTTAATTTTAACTACAAATTTGTTTTAGCAACCCCTGTTTAGTGTGAATTAAAATCAAATTTTTAGTAATTTTTGATAAAAATTGATGAAAAAAGTAACGGAAGGTTAGAATTTGAGGGCCATTAGGAATCTGTTACATTTTAACATTCACATGCGTGATGCATCTAATAGAGTTGCAAACTTCATGCATATTAAAGTCTGGTGACCCAATTGACATTTCCATCAAAGTTGAGTGACCAAAATTGAAATTAACCAAACAATACAACTAGTCTCACATGCATTTTACTCACAAAGGTATAGCAAAGATTAACAAAGTGCCTGTAGAAAGAAGGAAACAAAAGGAAATAACACTAAGACACCAGCAGTAATATATATGGAATTTTGCTATTTGTACATAATGAATTACATAATATGATACAGAGGAAAAATATTGAATGAAAAAGTTAATTATGTTTTAAATTGACAAATGGTATAGTACCATATCGTATTATGTATCCATTATATAAATCTTGATGTACATATAGCAAAATCCATATATAAAGACCATACCACAGTTTACACCAAAACCTCAATAAGAACTGCTTCAGTTTCATCGTGGCAATTGTTTAACTCCAGCTGGACATTTTAGCTAGAATAGGGTTACAAGCTGCTTAAAATAGAGAGGACTAAGACCGTCTTTGTGATTAAAAGAGTTTAGCATCTTATAAGTATCCATTTCCATAAAGCATCATCACGTATTTACAAAACAACTTATGCATGCACATAAAATGATTTGGTAGTGATAACTTGATTAGCCCACTGCGTCCTGCTGCCTGCTCCAGTTGAATGCGTGATACAGCCCGAACAAGCAGTTAACAGGAGGCCCTGATGAGTGCGGATGGAAAACAAAAAATGATCAAACTTGGTGCCATAATCCCATAAAAACACATTTTTCTTTTTCAATAATTATAATTATGTAAGACGGATCTACATAGTCCTCCACCACTGTACCAAGGATTGACTCAAAATTTATTAAATGGATACAGAAGATCAGTTTGGTATCTAATGCTTTTCATAACACTGAACTGGATCTTCTCATGTTATGACAGCATCTGATCCAAAAATTGAGTTACATGTACAAACTAGAGATGGACCTTCGGATAAACAAGTTAAAGTAGTAATTTAATCACGGCATGGTCAAGATTCAAAGCTAAAGATCGTAATTCTCCACTGATATCAAAAAGATTCTTGATCATCCTAGGGGAATAACTAACTCTCTCCAATGATGCGGTAACGAGAATACTACGGTGCACTTTGATATGATCAGCCTCAAAAAATATAAAAATCATAACCTGTAAACCCGAAAACACCAAATCCTTCGAAACCCCACACCTCCATTTCTGTATTCTTATGTCTCTATGTTTTCTACTTCCACGGGTTTTCTAGTAATCACATAATAGGCAGTTAAACATCCAAATATTGTATTAAGACAATAAATTAACTAATTTTAGGATAAAGATGGCTTTCCTACCTTTTACGAGATACTGCATTTTTTTTAGATACTTAGGTTCTAATCTATAAGCCCAAATTCATCAAAACAGAAAAAATAAATGCACAATGGTGTGTTTCCATATGTTACATGAAGTTCACAAATTCCCTAAGCTAAATCCATGCATCTTAGACAAAAGTCATGAACTTTTTACTTCCAACTCTTCCACAAAATGACAGTTTCATATGTTGCCAACTCATTAGCAAAAGGTTGCAGCACATACCTACATTGCTTGGACTCAGGTATGGGTGTCGGGAGTGCATACATATCCAAAATTTGGAAATGAATACGTGGATACATCTCACAAACATAAAATATATATATTAATAATTTTAGATGTATTTTTAAGGAGTATAAATTAAATGGGCTTGGTTACATGCCTTGGAAATCTTGGTTTTATACCTCAAAATTAATTTTATTGCTTTAAAATCGTGAGCCCCACTCTTTATATTCGTGCAACTTTAGCTTCTTCCCATGGCAATTTCATTCCACGTTTCTCCCATGTCAACTACTAAATTGATGGATTGACATGGAATCCATACCCATACCATATTATGCAACCAAACTGCCAATCATTTGATCAAATATTGTGCACTACATTCTACGGATGCTTGAGTTCAAATCTATATGCTATCATTGGAAAAGCAATGGTCCACACACTAGTAACATGGCGCTGCATACAAGACCTAAATTCATAAGAAATTCATAAATTGTATAAGCGCAGCCTCTCTGGGTTTCGGCTTTTTTTTTTTTTTTTGCTAAAAGTTACTTTTCAAAGTAAAACTTTAACCACACAATCCGCAAGACCCACAAGTATTACCCACTTATCCATCAATTATTTCTTGAAAAGTAACTTTCTAGTTGAAAAATGAAACCCGGACAAAGACTAAGAGCTTGTTTTAGCCCATTTTTTTTGTTCAAAGTGCATTTTAGAATAGTATTTTGATGAAAAATGTGTTATTAAAAAATAAAGAAAAATTTTGAATTTGCGTGTAGTATTATTTTATTGAAAAATGTGGGATTAAATATAAGAGAGACAAAATGTATTTTGAAAATAATGGGAACCAAATAAGGGCTAAATGTGTCACTCTTGCTGGATGAAGGAAAATCGTTTGGATAATCAGGAAAATAACGTAGTTTGGTTGGAAAATTGAATTTCTTACCATCACATGACCAAATATTTTCTATGCAGTTAGTGTCATTAGTCAGTTCCGCGATGCTCTTCGGGTTTCTCATTGGGAAGCTGTGATATGTATTATTCGGTATATGAAAAAGACTCCAGTTCTTAGAATTGTATAAACCAAATGGACATATTAGAGTAGAAGGGTTTACAGATGCAGATTGGACAGGATCTCCATCAGATAGAAGATCCACTACCGGTTTTTATTTTTTTCTTGTTAGTAATCTTGTCTCTTGGAGAAGTAAGAAACAAACTATAGTAGCAAGGTCAAGCATAGAAGCAGAATATAGGACAATGGCTCATGCTACTAGTGAATTGACATGATTGCAACACTTTTTTCAAGAAACCAATCTCTCACCTTCTACCCATATTCCGATATTTTGTGATAACCAGATTGCTCTACATATTGCGTCCAATCCAGTCTTTCATGAGAGGACCAAACACATTGAAGTTGATTCACTTCGTTTGAGACAAGATAATGAGTAATGATATATGTACACATTAGCAATTAGTTCCATAAGGAGTTCAAATAGAATTCCTGGATTTTCTACCTTACAAATGATGGTGTGTAACACAATCATCTCCTATTCTTGCATTCTTTATTTGAATGTGAACAAAGAAGAAGTAAATTAATACTATGCACCAAAAATTTTCATACAGGTAATATGTTGGCTCATTCTTTATCTAACAAGATATTGAAGTGTCACTATTAGATCCACATTCAAGCCCTAAATTTTACTCTTAAGAAATATTACTGGGACCAACTTTGCGTTTAAACTGGTTAACCAAACTACCAATTGTACCCACCACTCTTGTCAACTGTTACATCTAACTCTCCACAACCATGTGGGAAAATAACGACACATGGGCGTTAAAATCATTCCCATCAAGCTAAACAACATTGTCCTAGACCACTCCCATTATGCATCCAAACCACTGCCCACAGCCTCACACCATTGTCATCAACCTCTGCTCACCATTAATACCCCAAGGATCTATTCTGATACCATTTGTCAGGCCTTGGACCCCCACTTCTTGGACCGCAACCATGAACGGTAAGAAAATATCAACGATGCTCTTAGGCCCAAAGTTTGGCAATCGAGGGCAAAGCAGAGGGACTGATGCTAACCACTAAGGGCAGACGATAGAAGAAAAAATGATTATGCTTTGATACCATGAAAAGTGAGAATAATTTCTGAATTATGCTTGCACATTACAAAAAGTGATTTACAGCCTCTTTGTAATGTTTTCAAGGGAGAAACAATTGCAAAATATCCTATTCAAGGCCTAAAATTATTCCAAACAACAGTCACCAATTACACGAAATAAATATAAATTATGTGCTCAAAAAGAAACAATCATAAATTAAATTGCAGTTCATATAGGCCATAATTCCATATAATTTAGCACTTCGCGTTTTCCATCACAAACCCATAGACAAAATGAATATATGTACATGAAAGATTATCTGTTGTCAATCCAATTGTTTATGGTGACCATTAATATTGTTTGAGGGTGATAGGGAGGTCGTGAATGAAACTAAAACCAACAACCCACTGGTAATAAATGGGAATGGTCACCACTAGTTGGGGATGATTGTGTAGTGACAATTAGATGAGAACAGATGGAGGAATGGCGGGCCTGAGGATATGGAAAACAGCAACTAATGGTGAAGTGAAAAACGAGTATACGGACAAGATGGGTTCAAAGGCAAGTGATGGTTGCAGGTATTATATATTTTGTTTGAAGGACAGTAACCTGGTCTTTGAGGATTGTTCTTTGTGTTAAACCCTAAGTACTATATGTTGAGCTCTAGCACAGCTAGCTAGTAGTGTGTTTAGGTGCTAAATCCTTATTGCTAATCAAATGTGCTGGTGTGAAGGCCTCAGGTAAAGCATACGATGAGCTCTGAGCTTGAACATGTCTGCAGTTAATGCGCCTTGATTTGCTTGTACAAGACTACAAGTGCCAAGAAAGTTAAACATTAAAATAAACAATATAAGTTACTTAAAGTGGTGATCTTTTAATATCAAGTTAGACCCCTTTCGTATAATGAGGAGCTCAGGCCTCAGAGTATTTCTGAGATTTAGAGGGAGTGCATGAGATCAAAAAATACTTAAGAAGGATGTCTAAGTAATTTACCTAAACACACTGGAACCCCATGTCAATCGTGATGCAGATAAGAATTTATTTCACAAATACAAAACATGGTCTAAAGTACTTGTAACAATAAGTTCACGACTATGAACAATTCAAAATACAACATTAAAATTCCAACCAACCAAACATCAACTTTTATGTTTAAAGCAGATTTAAGATGGTAGCATGTAATAGCACACTTTTAAACACAGAAATAGAAACACAACAATTTACCAATCAATTATATATCAGTATATCAGAAAAATCAAAAAGTTGACTAACTGAAAAATGGATATTATTCACCTTTATGAAGATGCGCGCCTGCCCTCGCAGTCTGGAGCCTCATCAAAATTCTTGGAAGGATACTTGGCAGAGAGCATGCCAACCTCAAAGACCAAATCCTGACCATTCGATCTGATGCCGGTGATGCCCCACCATTTGAATAATGCCCGGACACTGATCCCGTCAATTTCCGCGATGCGACTATCCACGATTTTTCCAGTTATTTTCTTGGAATAGGTGGCCAGGTAGTTATCGGGAGGCAGCGTCACGCGACATTTGTCCCCCAGCATGACCAAGAAGCGGCCGGAGGTGCTATTAAGAGTGTACGACTGCACATCGGTCGGAAGGAGTCCTATGGGGAATCCATACTTAATAAGCTCCTGATGGGCTTCCCCGGTCCCAGATTTCAATTGGACTTTAGGGTTTGAGGTTGAAATTGACGACGAGAAGGAAAGTGAGACGAGAGAGAGCCAGAGGAGGCACAAAAATTGAGGTTTTGCCATGGGATTGTGTGTTTTTTGTCTGTGTTTTCCCCCAAAGTTTTAAGGTTTGGTTTGAGAGGCATGAAGGGATAAGAGGTTTTAATTTATGGTTACCGACTGCTAGTAGATAGGGACTTGACAAGTGATAATAATCGAGGGAAAATATCTCTTTTAATTTTAATTTTGTCCTCATTAAAATTATAATTTTTTTTTATTTTTTTATTAATTGTACATTTTTTTAAATAAAATAATATTATACGTAATTTTAAAAAAACTCTTTTTTTTAACCACATATTCTTCAAAAAGAATTATTCCAACCATTAAAATTTCAAATAATGGAGCCAAACAAGGGCTAAGAAAGTTGGAATTAAAGGTTTGGCAAAATTCATGAATTATTTATGAATAATTTTTTAGATAATAATTATATTTTTAAATAAAAGTTCATGAATATGGAATTGGAAGGTGTGAATTTCGTGAAATATTTGATTAAAATTAATTTTTGATTTTGATTTAAATTTTATTATAAATACTATTCATTACTCATTTTATTTATTTACAATTAAATTGTTTATAAATCTTCCCAAACGAAGATACTCTTGATTCGCAAAGAGAAATTGAATTGACAATGAGAGCATTTGAAAGTAAGATTTTCCTAATGAATAGAGATTCAAGTTTAGAATTGATATTCAATAGAAAAAATATAACTAATTTTGATTTTAAAAAATTAATTTTCTTAGGTCAACATATTTAATGAAGTTTTTAATTCTAGACGGAGCTATAGATAAAATATAAATTTTGTCAGGTCAATATATTTAACGGAGTTTTTAATTCTAGATGGAGCTATAGACAAAGTCTATTTTAACGTTTGTCACATTGTATTGGAGATAAAAATTTTAAAAAATTTTTATTTCTCCTTATTAGGTAAAAAAAAAAATTTTGAGATCCTTAAAATACATTGAAGATACTAAAAGGCCATCCCAAAATATTGCTCGACTACATATTCCATCCAATTGATCTTGCAAGCTACTCATTCGTATTCTTGCTCAGTTAAATTCAACTTTCAATTTCTATGCACATCTTGAACGATAGAATATGTTTCTTGACTTTGTTTTATAAAACATTAGGATTTAGATTAAAATTCGATGCCTTTGTGAATTTGATATATTGTTATTATTATTATTGATAATATCCAAAAATCTTACTTTGAATTTCTATGCACAACTTAAACGACAGAATATGTATCTAGACAAACATTAGGGTTTAGATTAAAATCCAAAGCCTTTATGAATTTGATTTATAATACATTGATAATATTCAAAAATCGTACTAGAAGATACTCAATTTCTAGTTGGGGATGTTTGGATTATAGGATCACGAATACAACCTTCAATCAACTACAAAAAGGCTAGGGTATTATTTTTGTAGCCCCTCCTAGTCTTAAGTTAGAAAATAGACGGAGAAGATATAAGCATAAGGCTATGAATTTAAAATTAATATAAAGCATACTTGAATAATGAATATTATCGCTAATTCCAGAGGCAATGGTATCATGCGTTTCTTCATAGTTGGGCGGGGAGAATAGAAACAGGCTAAAAATATAAGTAATGGGAATACGTGTTTTTTTTAGTTCTTTGATGATGGGTTGCCTTTTTTCGAGTTTACAGGGTGTTGCCTATCGATGGATCTCAAATTTCCACTTGCTTCATTCTTTATACATCTGTGTGGCTTTTTTAATTTTATTCATTCGCCAATTACTGAACTTAGACATGAACATTTCCATTTTTTTCCACTTTATTGTCTAACTCGGTTTAACCATTTTGTTGTTTCTTTTCAAGGCATTGGAGCAATTAAGTTTTATTTTTTAATTTCTACTTTTGTTTAATGATTGTTGCCTCCAAATGGACGAGCAATTAAGTTTTATTTTACATACTGATAAGTGCATATTGTTTAATTATTTAGAACTTCTTTACTTAATTATTTATGGTGAATTGAGTGGATATCTACTTAATTTTGTATATAATGTTAATTATAGGGGAAACCCTCTAAATTTGGATGCACTTGGATGAAATTGGTGTGAAATAGGTGAGATTGGAGCTTAATTTGGAGTTGAATCGAAGTACTTGAAGATCAACCCGGTTGAAATTGACCAATTGGAAATACTAACGAAGCAACCGGATGAAATTCATAAATTTCGAGAGTTAAATTCAACATTTGAAAAGTTTTGGGACTTAATAGCAAATTGTCAAAACTCGCATCAGATCAATTATGAATGAATTTGAAATATGGAGGACTAAATTGTTTTGAATTAAATTCCAAGGGCCTTCTATGCAACATTTGTGGCATGAAAAGAACCAAAATTGTGAATTAGGGATCAAAACGCACAGAATGTAAGTTCAATAACCCATGGGATCCATAGAGTACAAGGTTGCGATCGCAAATAGGAAATTTGTAGAAATAGCACCAGAGTATGAGAGAGATGCTATCGCAATTCATATACTTGTACGATCGCATAGCTAAATTGTAGGGGCCGAATTGCAATTTTGCTTTCACTTTTGGGCATCAAATTAGACCCAAATTAAGGTCTATAAACATGATTATTTATCCAACAACCAAAGAAAGCTTTTGGGGATTAATTATACACGTTATATTCAAGCTAAAGGAAGCTCTTAGAGTTTGAATTTCATAAATTTTTAGAGAAGAGAGCCAAAAAAGGAAGCTTTGTACGACAATTCCTTAAATTCATTCAAAGATTTATAGAAGCTTGTTGTAAAACACATCAAAACCTACATTCATATATCTATTTCAGGAATTGAAGAAGAAGAAGAATCAAAGGAGGTTGAACAAGGTGCCATTGAAGAAATTCAAGAACTTCAAAATCTCTTTCCATCTTCTTTTCAATTATTCAACTATGAATGATGTTATATCTTTTCAGTTGTGTTATTATAATTACTTGATGCTTAGCTAATTGTATAGATGCTAGGATAACGATGGACTCTACTTTTAAAGTTTTGAAATTTAACCCCATATTTTGACATAGAAGCATGTGTTTAATTTTGTATGAGTGTTAGGAACTTAATGTTTTTTCATTAACTAGCTACTAATTGAGCTGTCTTATGATTTCTATTGACTATCAAGAGAAGGAATAGTTGACACGTAGTAATAATCATTGTAAAGTCCAATTAGAAATAGAGATATGTCACTATATTTTGTATGATATTTTATAATGTTCTTGTTATTTTGATACTTCTTTACATATTCGTATTTTTCATAGAAATGTAAAATGTCACAAAATTTATTCAGTTTTACTCGAAAAGAGATTATTAAACAGGTTAAGAACATTGATCTTTATATCCAAATATGTGTGTTGGATTGATTCTAAATGGATGAAAGTAGGGAGATTCATGATTCTAGTATAAATCAATTACTTAAGTTTCACAAGCTTCCACATTAATTAGATTATATTACTTAGTTAGTTTAGTATAGATATTAGGTTGCTAATATAAATACCAAATATAATCTAATCTTGCTATTCGTTTAAAGTTGGCGTTAATTGAAAACTAGATTAAGTACTTAGTTCTAGTGGAAACGATATCGTATTCACTGTTTTATTACTTGGCATTTGTGCGATTTTGTTCATCACATACGTACTCTCAGATATTTGCAATCCTGTTTTTTTTTTTCATTCGTTTTGTCTGCAAGAGAATGACGAGTTTCACGCTTTAACGTTTCGCCTTTTTTCGATAAACATTCATTCATTTATTTTGCGATACGTTATTAGAGGTATTAGAACATATGGTGATTCTCTATATTCAACTTAAACTTCTATGCAATAATCACTTTTATCAATTATTTGATCAACTAAGTTTTGATTGTGATCTTTTTATTTTTTTGGTGTATATTTTGTCACACTATAAATTCTCATCGTGATTTTTTCCATTCTCATTAATTAGCAAAGTTTCCTTTGAAGTACGCAGATTTTCAAAAAGTTATTTTATCATTTATGGGAAAAACAACTTGTTTTTTTAAATTTTATGATATGGGCTCATTGCTACCACTTTGTGTGCATTATTGCTAGTCTTTTGAAGTAGAAGGTCCAAAAGGTGGTTCTATTCTCTTATTCGGACCCGGGACTAGGGAATTATGTCCTATAATCGTTCTGGCTTGAAAGTTGTTCCATATTCTTGGCACAACTGGTTGACACATCTGGCCTACTAACTTATTCATGATTTCATTCAAAGTGTTTAGTTGTTTGGCCATGTTGTCATAGTGTGCATTTCCATTTTGAGTAAATATTTCCATATTATGAACATTTCATAGATTTACCTATTCAACGACATCCTGTGTGAGTTCACCAAGTAATGCACGCATGGTTTGAGGATTCAATTCTTTCATTGGCTCGTAACAACTTTGACTGCTTTGACTATGTCCCTCTGTTCGTGGAGCACTTTGCTGCTCATTATATCGTTCGATCACATATTAGACTATTCATTGGCTTGCTGGCTCCTTATCAGAGTTTTTATGAGGCATATTGCTTTACTTTTCGTATCCTCAAACACCAATGTTCCACTGGACGTGCCAAATTGTTCCGCGCGGAAATCGATGATCGCTAACAATTGAAAGAAGGTACAGATGATTGTGTAAGGAACAAACCTGTCGAGACAAAGTCCTAACGAGTGGTACTTTATTTATGAAGATTACAATTTTTAAGAAGCAAAACGTCTCCAAGAGTACAAGTACACAAAGTAATTTGGAAGTTGACATGAAGAATTAAAAGAAATGAAATTACATAATTCTCTGTTTGAGAGTGATTGATTTGGGGGTCCTTCCTTCTATGTCTTCTTTTATCCATCCTTCCTGCCATAAGCTGATGATCTCCTAGCGCTCTTTTATACTCCTTTGACAGTTTTCCTTGTAAAATCATTTGGAAACTGTTTGTCGTCCTATAACTACCCACTTTCTTCACAATGGCTGACGTGTCAATGAACCACCATTTTTTAACTGCTGCCATTACTCCCCTCTTTTAACTGCTTGCAATCGAGATTTTTAGATCGTGGAATGTGATAAGATTGTCCATTAACGGTTTCAATAACAGCCGCTTTAAATAACAACAAGACGTTATATTCGCTGAGATCTTGGGCGTCTCGAAGGTTTGGGCGAGAATGGGACCGTCGCTCTGAGGGACAATAAGGCATTTCATTCGCTCAGATCCTGAGCGTCTTGCAGGCTTGGACGATAATGAGTCTCCGCTATATTTTACATGATCTCATTTGGGCCCATCCCTCGAATTTTCTAATTGGGCTCCATTTCTTGGACTATCTAATTGGGCCTCATTTTTGTATGTCAATAATGTTACTTTTTATGTTGTGCACTATGTTTGTAACATATTAATTGTGTTCTTCGTTTAATTGCATGTAGAAGATGGAAAGTGAATATAAACTGATTCCTCATCTCTCTCCAAAGAATATTAATTGGAC
>CAIGRN010181080.1:0-14156 GCA_903798345.1 Fraxinus anomala | reverse complement strand
TCCTTCATGTGCTATTGATAATGTCAATTTCCTCAAATTTTGAGTGAATTACTTTTTGAAATTTCATCTAATACTATAATATTATAGTATTTTTTGGAATAAAACTATGATTTGCATTATATGAATATTTTAATAAATTGGGCATGTAGTGTAATTTCCACTTATAGGCTGTTTAATGTTTCGGGCTATTATTTTTCTTTTAGAACATTTCATCCATAATCCGACATCATTATTTAATCAATCTTGGATATAGCAAGTAAGAGAGCGAAACTAAAATTATTATTTAGTGACCTAGTAAAAATAATTTAATTAATAATCTAATTGAGATATATTATAGCTTACTAATCCAATTAAGGTTTTCATGAAAGTTTGGTGCTCACAAATAAAATTTACCCCATCGTCAAAGGTTATCACATGGCACGCCCAAGCTAGTCTAACTTCAAAACCTCAACAGCCAATCATTCTTCTACTAGACATGTTTATATCATGTTTTGACTTCAATACTATTTGTTAGGAAAAGTAAGTAAAGACCGATAAAATAGCACAAAAAAGAGCAACGAAATAGAATGTATATTTATATAACAAAGATAGGTCGAAAGTCGTACAACTTTTCCACATGAAAACTCATATATTATTTAAGTTCTACGTGACTATTATTATAGTGAATATTTACAATGGTTTGTGTTAACCCTCGAAATAAAGTCCGCGAACGTAGCTAGTCATTGGCGAAGTGAAAGGCGATGCGTGAGGGGAGGAAAGAAATGGAGGGCTCACCTAAAAAATCACTTACTATTTTTTGCATCCAGGTTGGCTACATGTTGTCAATAAAGGGCACGTGGACAAGTGAGCAAAGCATGAATGTTAACAAAATCAGTTAGGAAATAGTCAGAATGAGGCCGCCACCTGTCACCCCTCAAAATGACCAATTTGCCTCAAAATTTGGAGGGAAATATATAATTACCACCCTCATTTGAAGAAGAAGGCATGTAATTCAAATATCTCTATCTCAAATAGTTATTTCTCCTCTTGATCTAGTTAAAGCATCAAGACTAGTGAAATTTAAGAGGTGAAAGTCACAGTTAGATGAGAAGATTTGTTGATTGTATTTACATTGATATTCGATTGTAATTGTTTCATCAATAAAATTGTTTGATTCAATTTGTATAGTCAAGGAATTGACGTCGTCTATATGAAATTCCGAACAAAGGAAACCAAAAATCCATCCATTGAAGTTCATAAGCTTTAAGGATCTAGAAGAATGAATGGAGTAGAAGTAGATTCGAGTATAGTCAAAAGAGATTAAATGAAATCTAAGGCTAATGAAGGCCAATACTGAGAAAAATGGGCATCTCTTATTTCCTGTTGGAGAGAGAAAGCTTCCGAACCACCTTCTCCAGCTAGATACAATAAAAGTCTAACCAGAAGAATCTACCAATGTTTCAGTCAAAAGTAACACGAATCCAAAGAGGAAGGGGGAGAAAATGATGGCAAGATCCTAAGCTAATATTTTCCCTGTTCAATGGGCTCGTCTAGATAGAATTTTGGTAAATCAAAACTTTAAGAACCACTTCCCTTCAATTTCATTATCTTACTTGGATTGTACTTTTTGGGATCATTGCCCGATGCTTTTACGATGCAGGGATCACTTGAATTTGACATGACCCAAACCTTTCCATTTCCTAAGCATGTGGTGCTCTCACGAAGACTTTTTGCCTTTGGTAAAATGGATCTGGGCATCAAGTGAAAAGGGTTCTCCAATGGTGTGTATTGGACATAAACTGCGGAATCTGAAAATAGCATTAAAAACTTGGAATGGTAAGGTTTCTGGTAGGGTGCAGCAAGAGATAGGATCCCTCGAAAACAAGTTGATTCAGCTAGAAAATTCTTTGATGGATAGCTTCTTATTAGATGCTGAAAATCAGCTGTTGCAATGTCGAAATCAGTATGTTGTTTGGCTCGAAAGAGTGGAGACTTTATGGAGGCAGAAATCATGTATTGAATGACTTCGAGATGGCGACGGCAACACCAAATTTTTCCATGCATCGGTAAAAAATAAAAACAAGAGCCAAATCATTGATCACATGGCTCTTGAAGATGGTACTGAGCTGAAATCACCTAAAGATATTCATGAAGGGGCAGTACAATTTTTTCAAAGTCTTTTCTCAGTTTCTCCTATTTCCATGGATGTTAATAATCTCAAACTCTTAAAGCCGATAATCACGGACGAGGAAAACATAAGGCTATGCGAACCACCAATTTTGAAGGAGGTTAAAACTGCCCTTTGGTCGATCCCCAAAGGTAGTAGTCCTGGACCTGATGGCTATAGTGCAAGTTTCTTTATTATTGCTTAGGAGTTCGTCCAGACTGATCTCCTTGCTGTGGCCAAAGAATTTTTTGGAGGTTGCCCGCTTAATTGTGCATTGGGGGGCAAGTAACATCGTTCCGATTCCTAAGGTGGACAGTTTTGTGAAGTTTAGGCCTATTAGCCTCTGTTCGGTGGTATACAAGATCCTGTCTAAAAGTATGGTTGCAAGGTTAGTCCCTTTGCTTGATAAATTAATTTCTCGAGAGCAATTGACTTTTATTCAAGGTAGGAGCATCTTGGATAATATATCTATTGCTAAGGAGATTGTGCATAGCCTCCACAAGAAAGTGAGAGGAGGAAACACCTTACTGAAGATTGATATGGCAAAAGCCTACGATAGAGTTAGCTGGCAATTTCTCCTGGAATGCTTAAGGAGATTTGGATTTTCTGACCAATGGAGGAATCTTGTTTTTAACTACATCTCCTCTCTTTACTATACAATCATGTTTAATGGCAAGACACGGGGTTTCTTGAAGCCATCGATGGGATTACGCAAAGGAGATCCATTGTCACCATACTTGTTTATTTTGGCGCAAGGGCTCTTGTCTAGAATGCTTAATCAGGCATTTGAAGGTAATCATATCCAGCCTTTTCGCTCCGGAGGAATTATGGTTAGTCATTTATTTTATGCCGATGACTTACTTATTTTTGCCAATGGAAGGAAAAAGTCGATTGTCAATCTTCTTCATATTATAAAAAAGTATGAACTAATGTCGGGTCAATAGGCGAGCCCTATGAAATCTTCTATGTTTTTTTCCAAACACATCACGGCTACTCGTAAAATAAAATTGTTGGCTGCCTCGAGATTTAAAGAAGGAGCTTTACCTTGCACATACCTGGGTGTCCCACTATATACATGAAGATTAGTTAAGGGTATGTTTGAACCTATGATAGATAAAATTCAGAAGAAACTAGCTGGATGGAAGGGCCGACTACTCTCTTTTGGAGGAAAAATCACTTTGATCAAACATGTTCTTAGCAGCATACCAATCCATACATTATATGTCCTGAATCTGCCTAAAGCTATTTACTATGATCTGAACCATATCTTCTAATCCTTTCTCTAAAATGCTACTGATGGTGCTAAGAAAAGAAAATGAGTGTCTTGGAGAAAAATCTACTACCCAGAGGAAAAGGGTGATTTGGCCATTCGGGATTCTGGTGAAGTTCAACAAGCATTATTTATGAGGTTCGCATGGAAGCTGGTGGTTGGAAACTCCTTTTGGGCAGATTTCTTTTGAGCCAAATACGTGAAAAACAAACATGTTGCTTTGCTGAAAAGTTCTCCCACGCATTCTCGTATTTGGAAGGGGGTAGTCTTGGCATTGCATATTGTGTTGGAAAATACATTTTGCCGTGTCCGAGATGGATCTTCAAATTTCTGGTATGATAAACTAGACAGGTGTTCAAAGTCTGGCCAATGCAGGTTTTGACGTAAAGGAACCACAACTACAAATAAAGGACCTGTTGTTGTTTAATGGTTACCGGAACGGTATTTGGCTTTGGGAGCTACTGGACGAATCTCAAGCTTTTGCTATGGAAGGGGTGCACATTAAACCATGTCAGGAGCGTGATCAATACATATGGAAGCCTAGCAAGGATGGAGCCTTCTCCACCAAGTCAGCGTGGGAATTAATTCGGAACAAAGGAGTGCCCTGTCCATGGAAACGGTGGCTGTGGCAACACCATGTACCTCGAAGAATCTATTTTGTATCGTGGAGAGCCCGGCTAAAATGTCTACCGGTTGATGAGGTGGTCCAAAAAATTTGGATTCCATTGGTTTCTAAATGTAATTGTTGCGCTAATCCATTGGTGGAAAGTATAAACCATGTTCTGTGCAATAGAGAGTTAGCTATAAAGGTCTAGTCTTATTTTGCAGCTCATTTCAAGTTGTCTCTCCCTGTTGTGAATACTTGGACAAGAATGATGAGTTTATGGGGGAAAAAGGTGTCTAATTCTTCACAGCTGGGAGTTCTTCACGGCATTTCACCTATTATTATCACATGACAACTATGGAAAGTGATGTGAAGCTCGTATGGAAGAACACCCCGTCTCCTGGCAAAAAGTCGTTTGGCAGACCAAAACTATGATATCACAGATTGCTGGTTAGATCTCCAAGGCCAGTAAAATATCAAACTGTGATATCCATTACTTAGGCTCTTTAAATTGCACTATTAATGAAGTTAAACAAACTAAGGTGCAACTGATCAGCTGGAAGAAACCGGAGGAGGAACAACTAAAATTAAAAATTGATAGCGCTTCCAAAGGCAACCCAAGTCCAGCCGGCAGTGGGGGTCTGTTGCGTGACAGGAAGGGTGTTTGTCTAGCTGGATTTTCTCGGCATTATGGTAGCTGCACTAACATGGTGGCTGAAACCCGCGCACTTCTTGAAACCGACTCTAAAATCGTAGTACAATTATTAAATAGAGGAGCCTGCACTCTATGGTGGCTATGGGAATTTTGGGAGGAAATTTTGGAATTGATAAGGCTGCTTAATGTCCAGGTGCATCATGTGTTTCGAGAAGCAAATATGGCGGCTGATTTCCTTGCAAAAAATGGTGTTGAAGGTTCGCCTACTGACCTGTTTTTTGGTGATAAGATTCCGACACTACTTAAAGGGATTTTGTATACGAATAGTTGAGAGTTACCTTACCTTAGAGTTTGATTTGTATCGAGTTTGAATTCCTTCTTTTGTAGTCTTGGATTTCCTCCGCCGTATGTGAGGCATTTCAATAAAATTACTCATTTGAACTAAAAAAAAAATTTCTATTTCATTAACTTCACTGAACTGCTAACTTTAACTTATGAATGAAAAACCATTGAAGAACCCTTTAAGAGAAAAAATCTTCAAGCACCCCATGCCAGCAAATGATCTATGAGAAAATATTGAACTTACAGATATGGTCCAGATATAGCTAAACCTTAGTAGATTCTGGCTTCCAATCTGTAATCATAAAAAAACTACTCGGTTGTGTGCTCCAACACCAGTTCTAGAACCTCTATACTTCTTTCCCGCTTGTGGATCTCCAAGACCGAATTCGTTTTTTCTTAACCGGAACTCCAATCATCTCTAATAATCATCAAAACTCTGAAAGATATTTGGTGGAAAGTTTTGTGGTGTTTTGACTTTGGTTGAAGCAATAACTTTTTTTGGTAAGGATATGTTTCTTTTTCAGATGGATCTTCTTTTTAATGTAGTTTTTTTTTCCCAACACACCAAATACTAGAATTTTCTTTGTGTATATACTGTATTTGACAGTTCTTGGTGGTTTAGGAGTATTTAGAGGATGAAATAAGTAAATCTATTTTTTTTCTCGTAGAGATGGGTGCTCAAGTGCCCTTCATGAGGACATTGGGTGTCCTTGTTTGGAAAATACATTCGAGCCATCACTTGGCATTCATCAAGCGCTTTCTTAAGCCCACATTGAGCACTTCTCAAGTAAATACTAAAATCCGCCAACTTAACCTCATTTACAACTCGATTAAATGATAGTTAGAGATGAAACTTTTCATGACTTTAGGCCTTAGACTATTTAGTAATAATACTAGTTATCAAAAGTTCAAATTTATTTATTTAGATTATAACTAGACTATTTAGTCTAGAATAGTACCGAGCCAATCTCGCCTCAAGTAGTTGCGTTGCATTACTTAGATCTCATCGTCTGAAAAATGGGAAGGGGTAACGTGGAATGAGCTAGCGCTCAGTATGAAAACCTCATGCATATAATGCATGCTTATGATATGCATCAAAAAAATATTTCTTGACATATATTTCCATTTTCTTTAATTTCTTCAAAAACCTTGACATTGACATCGAGGGCCACTTGGTATATTGTCTAGCCAATCAGAATGCAGTGGACCATGTTATTTGGATCTCGATTAAATCTACTCATAATACTGTAAAGCAGTTGACATTAACATTAAACATTGGTTGGGTGCGTCGGTCCCCCACGTCCCATTTCCCACTCACACGTTCATGACATAGACATGCACCTCGTAATAAAAACATATGCGATACATTTCTTTTTAAAAACATTTCTTCTCACATTGACATTTAAAAACTCTTTATTTCATGAAATTTCATGCATGCCTTATGAATGAATTGATATGCATAAATGATCATTAAATGCATTAATGACATAAAATATAATGATTACATATTAATTTTCACACAATACCAATCAAGATAACACATAAATACATTTGACGAAGTCATATAAGTATGAAGACAATGGAGGATTACTTACCTGATATCCGTAGAAGTTAGATTTTAGAATGACAAGTGGAGATGTCCCTAGCTGTCCCCGAAGTCTACATACCAATTCTTAATTCATTTCCATTTATTTAGAAATTTCAACAATATTCTTTAACATCACTTCAGTCAAGACCATGTTCCACTAAGTTTAGTTTATTTATTATTATTGTCATTAATTTTCAAACTGGAAATAAAACCTGTAAGGATTAATAATTAATGTAGATTATGTGAAATGTTTTCATGCAACTGGAGAGTCCTTTACTGGTTACAATGCAGTTATGGAAAGCTGGCAATTAGCATTTAGCTGGAAGAATGTTGCTGATTTCCAGATTCGAGATGTAAAAGCGCGGGTACTGACAGATATGGCTTGGGCTACTATGAAAGCTTATCTCTACATGGAGACTGAGCCATTCAACGTGACTAATGTTTATGAGTTTTATAATGGGAGATGGTACATGGTGCACCATCACAGCTCTGCAATGCTCATTCATGGAGGTGGTGAGCAACAATTTCTGCAGCAAGCATGAAAAGGAAGATACTAAAATTTAGTATGAAACTGAAAATTGGTTTAGTTTTCTCTTTTACTATTGGTCATTACTATTAAAAATGACTAAGAAAATCCTTTGTGATTTCTTGAGAGATCTTAGTGATTTCTTTTCTTTTCGAACTTCAGATTTAGCTCCCTGGTGTGTGGAAGCTCTCAGTTTCTGGGGACTTTTGTTTTGTTAACCTTTTTTTTATCGGCAAATACATGCATGGATTAAGATTTAAAAAAAAAAAAAAAGGTTATTTAACCTTAATACAAAAAGATTATATATAGGCTAAACAAAGGAGACTGAAAAGACTATTCTACCTTTAATAAACAATAAAACAAAATAATCCTGTATTTTTTAACATACACAAGGATTATAATTTATACGTGTACTTGTGTTTGCATTCAAAAGATGGTTATTCACCGATTCAATAAAATTTCAATCAGTCCATTATCATGTATCATAATTTGACTACAGGTAAATGCAAAACACCATCAAAATTTTGGATACCTTACTTGAGGATGCAAACGTGAGTCGGCATATTTTTAATCTAATTACATCTAATTAGGTATAATTAACGCTAATTAATTAATAAGATCCCTAATTTATATTACTAACTTATTTAAACCATTAAATTAGTTCTACTAACTAAAAAAGGATTATGTTGTCCAAAATTAATTAAGTTTTATCTAATTACGCACAAATATACTTATTAAGAAGGGAAAATATTTAAACTTGATGTCTAGGTTGAATTCAAAAAGCAAGACTAGTCATAAGCACTAATAAAATAAATATATTATATATCATATAATTAAATTCGAGCTTAATAATTTTATAAACCCACCATAACTAAATTAATATGTACGTCGATCGTCCACGGCATCCAAAGTGCATTCCACTGTAGGAGCATAGTTATGAGGAAAATAATTACATGATCAAACAATAATACAATATTAATGAATTCAATATGATTAGATATGATAATCACAAGAAACAAGAATGTGGCGTTACACTTTCACTTTGTGAATTTAAAAATATTCTAAGGCAAGAGAGATTTTGCATCTTCCGGCAAGGGACCGGCTTATTTCCGTTCGAGCAATTATCCCATCTTCTATTTAGGTAAAACAATTGTCACTTGAGGCTCTTCTTTGTTTGTTTTTATTTCTTCTAAGCAAAATTTTGAAAAATTATCATCAATGGCCTCTAGTTCTAGGAACACGTGTAGATGGTTCATCTCAGGATAGATATGGAGATGATATATGCTGAATTTGGTCTTCCAAACGTTATACCCACTGAGAGGATCATAGAGGCAATGGGGATCCCACAGTACATGGATGATGCAAGAGGGTCCAATGGATTATCGTATAAATTAGGGGGATGTTGGGGGTGCCTTCTGAGATTACAAAGGAAGAGTTGAGAACGCCTATGCTGATGCTCTATCCAAATAAGCCAGTAGCAAAGATTCCAAGCTGTTGAAGGTACTGTCAATTGAGCACTTTGAGACTTTATCTCGAATGGGGAAGAAGTGATGTGGATTGAAGGCACTCCATCATAGATGCAACCAATAATAGCTTTCGTTAAAGACTAGGTATTGCCTAAAAACAATGATGAAGCCCACAAGCTTATGAGACAAGCAACACACTTCATCTTCCAAGATTATGTGCTATATAAGAGAGGTTTATCCTCGTCCCTCATTCGATGTACATGAGGAGAAGAAGCGACATATTTCTTCCAGGTGATTAAAGAAGGTGTATGCGACAACCACATCAGAGGACTCATACTTGCACAAAAGGTGCTTAGGCACGGATTCTACCAGCCTACCTTCAAAAAAGGACGAACTTGAATATGTGCGAAAGTACAATAAGTGCTAACGCTTCTCCATAACACAGATGAAGCAAATATGTTGAAATTGTTTTTTGTAGGGACAACGTGGCCATCATATCTCGGCTCTTCCTCACGTCCACGTAGCTCTTCCTGAAACTTGGACAAATCGTTAGAGCACGTGGCCAATCTTCGACTGTAGGGTAGACGATCGTGAACACTCCGACGCTCAAGTTACTCTTTGTAAGAATATATATTTGGGAGTGGGATGTGGTTAAGATATAAGCCACTTATATAAAAAGGGGCTCGGATCTGGGAGATATGAAGAGAGTAATGAGAGCAAAGTTACAAATTTAGAGTCTAAACTTGAAATATTTTTTACGGCACTATGTGTGATCTTTTATTATGAAGGGTATGAGTAAGAAACGTTGGATGAAAAGACACGTGACCTCATCCTAGCGATTGAGGCACCTTGTCAGAGACATCAATCGTCAGTCCTAGGTTTAGTTACATTTAATGTTATGATCATTTGCAACCTTAGGACTGACACATAGGGGCTAGACTTGATATGTTGACTTGGTGCAGTAATTGCTATAGTATGTGTCACATCAACCATAAATAGAATATCTTGTAAGGAAGATCCTCTACAACACCTTTACCTACCTTGCCTCATCCATAAGGGCTCGGTCCTTCATATGGGTTCAGCTCTAGTACATGGGTTCGACCTCTCTATAGGGATTCGATCTCTTTATGGGGATTCAACCAAATGCTAAATGGGTATAATGATGTGGAGCGTGGGTTCGGATTCTCTTGCTGTGTGGTTGCCATATGGTCATACTTGGAGCATCGTTGGAAGAGGCATATTAGAACTCATCAAGCAATTCATCATCCTTCATTCTAATTTCCTCAAACTAGTGGTTACCATTTGCAACTTAGAGGTTTTTCACAATTTTAGTTTCCTCGTGTGTGGTTTCAAGAATGTTCCAAAATTTATTAGAAGTCTCACACATGGACACATGTTTGAACTCTTCAAGTGATATAGCCATAAAGGTGGCATGAACACCTTTACTATTCCAATTACACTCAACTAATTCATCTTTAATCCAAGTAGACACTTCTGTACGTGTAACAATACCATTAACAGTTATAGATGGGATTGTCCAACCCTTCACCATGCTTGCCTAAACTCGCTCATCCATAAATTTCAAGAAAGCTTTCGTTCTAACCTTTTAATAAGCGTAATTACTTCCATCAAAAAAATGGAGGAACACATAATGTCGACTAGTACTTATCTAGACTATCTTGGGTTAATAAACGAAATGAGCTCTGATACGTCTTGAATAAATGCATTTCATCCTACTAAACATCTAGCACGGGAGGGAGGTGAATATGTGTAATATGCAAAATTTAATTTTAATACCAATAACTTGCAACACGTTACATATTATTAAATCTAGATGTATCGAACTTAATTTGTATCACTGCAATCTTATAAACAAGTAAATGCATAAAGGTAAATAACATCGAGGATTGTTTACGAAGGAAAAATCGTTGAAGAACTCGTCAAGAGACAAAAACCTTCGAGTACCCCATGCCAGTAAATGATCCACTAAAAAAGATTGAACTTACAAATACTGTCTAGACACAACTAACCCTTAGTAGCCGTAATCGCCGAAGAACTCCTCGATTGGGCAATCCAGCACAAACTCCAGAACCTCTGGACTTTTTTTTCCCTTGTGGGTATCCAGAATGAACTCGCTCTTCCTTAACCCGAACTCCAGTCATTTCTTATAATAATTAGAACTCTGAAGGATATTTGGTGGAGGATTTTGTGGTGTTTTGATTTGGTTGAAGTAAGAGAATGTTTTGCAAGAATTTGTTTCTTCTTCAGAAAGGTCCTCTCTTCAATGTAGTTTTTCCCAAACACCCTAAAGACTAAAATTTTCATTGTGTATGTACTGTATTTGAGAGTTATAGGTGGTTTATGAGTGTTTAGAGACTGAAATAAGTGAAATAGTGTTTCCTGAAAAGATGGGCGCTCAAATGCCATTTTGGGAGTCCTTCGGCGCCCTTGTTCTGAAAATTCACTCGAGCCCTCACTTGGTGTTCATTGAACACCTTCTTGAACCCACATCAAGCACTTCTCAATCAAATACCAACACCCAATAATGTAAATCAAACACTAAGAATTAAAAATAAGCAAACAAATCTTGGAATTTCATCAAACCACAAAAGGCTGTAGAACCTTGAATTCACCACAATTAACCCACTTTAATCCTAATAACTTTTTATTAACTAATTCTTCTTTTATGTTGACATTTAATGATCCTAAGAGGTTAATTTTGTCGCTTGAAATAAAGTAATCGTGTTTTTATCATTGACTCAATTATATCTCTATAAAAGGTAAAATTAAATAAATAGAGACACACAAGACAAAATTAGAGTATTAATCAAGATTGTACTAAGCATTAAAGTATAGCTCTATCTCATAGAGGACCTAATGGTGTTTAGTCATGTCAACGAGTCAATCGAGTCGAACTGAAACTCAAGGCTCGGGCTTGGCTCGAGCAAAACAAGTTCGAGCCGAGTCGAGCAAAAGCTCGGCCAAAAAATAAGGCTCTGCCCAAACTTTTGGCTCGAGCCTTAGCAGGCCGAACCGAGCTGGCTCGTGTTTTTTTTAAATTCGTTATAAATCTATAATTTTTTATAATGTATTTAAAATTTGTGCAATTTATACGTATTATAAATAATAACTAAATATTAATATATAAAAGAAATACATCTAAACTTAAAAAATAAAAAAAGCCCGGCTCGGCCCATGATACGAGCCGGTGACGAGATCAGACTAGTTCGAGCCGACACCCCAAAATTGGGCTCGGTCCGAGCCACGAGCCGGCCAGATTCGGACTTTTTCGGGCCGAGCCCGAGGCACCAAACTTTTTTGACATCGCTAGTGGTGTTTGTCATTCAAGCTAGAAACATGCATTAGCTCTTGGTATAATTCCAAATCTTGAAAGACAATATTAAGGGGGTGTTTGAGCTCCATTCTTTTTGAAAAATGTATTTTGGAATAGTAGATTAATGGGAGAATATGTTAAAAAAAAGGAAAAAATTTTGGTTTACGTGTAATATTATTTTAATGGAAAATGTGTGGTTGAAAATTAAAAAAAAAAAAAATGTGTGGTTGAAAAAAATTGTAAATCAAACAAAACCTAAAATTGGCCAAATTCTAGGATGTCAATTAAATCAATAACAAACAAATAATAAATCCAACAAAAATTTTAATTAAAAACGAGCAATTGTCAATCAAAAAGTTAACAAGGTTTCATTATAAACCTAGCAACCAGAAGTTTAGAATAGCATAATCTGATCAAAAAAATGTAATTTGTAATATGAATGCATAACCCAATAAAATAGAAGAAGATTTGGGTACACCCTTAATCTTGAATTTCTTCAACGATGGTAGACCACCCGTTTTTCCTCTTCATAATCATTCAAACCTTAAACAAAACTCTCTTAATTTTTCCTCCATAATTTGATGTATAACGATATATGGAATCCCCATTTTTTGACATAAATTCCTTCTATATAGGCCTTGGAATTTGTGCCTTTAAAGTACCCAAAACAGCATTTGTTTTAAATAAAAAATCAACACTTCTAGATGCCTCACATGCTCTGCACTTAAGTTCTTCGCTTCGCTTTTTTTAGTCCTTTTAAAATCTATCTTCTCTCGTTTTGCATAATCATCATCAAATTAGAGGTTAATTATAAAAATCAATTACAATACATAATATAAATTTTCTCATTTAATCAAAATTAAACGTTATTCTCAGATCTATATAAGCATGTAAAACAATAGGTATCAATTGAAAAATTAATTATTGAATCTTCTACTAATTTAAGAATAGATCGACGTGAATTATGTAAGGGAATTAGAGTTATATATGAATTGATTTGATACAATTGTTAAAGATTAAATTTTATTGGATTTTCTATAAGTTTAACGATATGTCAACCAAATTCATGTAAAAGAATTACATTATACATATCAGCACAACTTGCCTAGCAACAAGCACGGTCTAGCCAACGGAGTCAGTCTTGATTACCTCCAAGTGAAGTTATGGATCGCAAGATGGATCACCTCATCACGAAGGCCGCCATACCTACAACTAGCATTCTCAATGTATGGATACTCAGCACGGAGAGAAGTCCCATAGTTTCCTTATGGGACTGAGAACTTTTAGGTCCGCCAGTGTCTTCATATGCTTGGTGAGAATGTCAATTCAAATATTTTACACAATTGCCCCAGCATGCAATGGTGTGAAGAAGCGAAGCCTTTTTACCATAGGGGACGGGTTTCCAATCCGATCACGATCAATCCAACTAAAGGAATTTCGTGCATTCCTGTGATCCAGGCGATACAATGAGAATGCACTTCTTTGTAGAAACCAAAGCCAAGTTGAACTTTGTTATGCCTAAGATGGAAAAGTTCTCCATGTGGGAAATTTCAATCGACCAAATCAATGTGTACAAGATGAAGCTTCAGGTCAATGCCCCATTTTGAAGTGTAGAAACTTTCACACAAGTCTCACTTCCAATGCAAAATGGTAGTACAACATAATTGGAACTACAAGCATACAAAGTTGGACACAACTTTTCACCAATGTTTTTATTTGCAGAAGTGTTTCTGTTTTGCCCAACAACTCACATCCCATGACATGAGGTAGTAATCAGACAAATCTACGAAGAATCACTTCGAGTGATTTAGCGAAAAGCTTATTAACATAGAAAACCAAGAGAAGTTTGAACTTGTAAAGGCAGAGACGATAGATTATGCTCCATCCGAATAAAGTCACCAGTTGAGGCGGCCTAAAGATGAATGATATAATAGGTTCAAAAAAAGAACCTTGTCCAAGGTAGAATGAGTCAGAACATGCCCCTACCTAGAGCATCGGCTCTAAATTTCTTCAGAATATGTTTGACCTGTGACCATACACAGAGGATGACATGGGTGTGATAATATCAATTGAAGATCTGGTTGATAGAAGTCATAACAATGGGGCACTAATACAAGCAAAACTATCCTAAGGGGCATATGATGACTGACAGTTAGAGAGGGCGAGGTCTCATTCTATCCCCAAATGCAAGAATTAGCCGTGAGGCGGCATTGAAACTGACCACG
>CAIGRN010181061.1:0-40310 GCA_903798345.1 Fraxinus anomala | reverse complement strand
TGACAAATGTGTCTACATCAAAGATACTAAAATATATATGTCATTTTATGTCTTTACGTTGACGACGTGCTTATTGTTGGTAGCAACGATAAGATAATCAAATCTACTAAAAATATGTCAAATTCAATATTTGACATGAAAGATATAAGTTTAGCTAATGTTATACTTGAAATCAAAATTTCAAGAACATTAGATGGGCCCATTTTAAGCCAGTCACATTATGTGGACAAAATTCTAGAAAAGTTTAGTAAGGATGATATTGGCATGGCTAGAAAATCGATAGATACAAGTCAACATCTACCTAAGAAAAAAGGTGAAAGTGTTTCTCAAGTAGGATACTTGAGAATTATTGGAAGTCTGATATACTTGATGAGTTGTACAAGACCANTATAGCAGTCTAGCGGTCATTGAAGGATATAGTGATACTAATTGGATATCTGATATAAAAGACTCAAAGTCCACTAGTGGATTTGTGTTCACATTGGGAGGTGCAGTCATATCCTGAAAATCTTCTAAGCAAATTGTTAGTTAGATCTATAATGAAATCTGAGTTTATAGCTCTAGATAAATGTGGTGAAGAGGCTGGGTGGTTACGCAACTTCTTAGAGGATATTTCAAGATTGTCAAACTCGTACCAACAATTTGCATATATTGCAATAGTCAATCAACAATTGGAAGGGCACAGAGTAACATGTATAATGGTAAGTCTAGATATATACGTCTTAGACATAACACTATAAGGCAACTACTCTCAACTAGAGTTATCACTATTGACTATGTAAAGTGAAAAGATAACATTGCGGATCTGCTAACCAAATTGTTAAATAGAGAGTTAGTTGAAAAATCATCGAAATGAATGGGACTTAAGCCCTTTGAACGAATAAGTTAATATACAGGAAACCTAACCTAATTGACTGGAGATCCCAAGATCTAGGTTCAAAGGGACAACCTAATTGTAAAGACTTAATAGAATTACTATGGGGGATGTTACTTCCTGTCCATTCCTATGATGCAAAAGTGATGACCGTAAAGATGAAGGATAAACAATAGGCTTTTAATGATTCTTATGAGTTGAAATTCGAGCCAAGTAATGTGGGTTACTTGCAATAAAAAATCACATACGTGAAAGAGAAGTGGGGCTGTTTCTAAGGAAATTGTATGGGACAAAATTCTTGTGAACTCTCACAGAACTAGGCGTATGTTCATGGCCAAAACGAACATAATAATGAGAACTGAAATGTGTTAAGAAGAATCTTGTGCGGAGTATATCATCGTTTACACAAACGGTTGAACAGTTCAAAGACATCTCGTCTACTGATCAGCTAGTAAAGTAAATATACTTTCACAAGGAAATGTTCAAAGGGTAATACCTATGGTTTCAACCGTTAAACTTTATCAAGTCGTCATGTGTCGCTCCCAATTTTCATTCATGTGGGGGATTGTTGGAAAAATGAGCATGTGACTGACTTTGGCAAGAGTTTTGAGTGGACCCATTTGGCTATTTTAGAAGATAAAGATTTATTTGTGTTCTTCTCCGTAAGTACATCGAAATCATGTATTTACTTGCCAAAATTGATGCTCGGGTAAATGAGAAATTGAAACTCAAAGTATGCCAATTAAAAGGAGTTTGTGTTGGTGGAAAAACTAGAAATGTGTTTGTCCCACACAGAAAGTTGATGAAAATCACTTTAAATATGGTTTCACTTTGGAATGGTGTAATCATGTGTAGCATAGAGGCTCTCCATGTGCGCGCGTAGGGGGTGCAAATTACGGATCGAAATAGGCTTCGAACCTTGAACTTGTATGTGGGCGCGACCTGCGTACACGAATGTCAGACCAAAAGGAACAAAATTGGCCCCTTAGGAGTGTCCACGTTTTGCTACATTTTTGTTTTATTCAACTGACTTTTTATTTTCTGAAACTATTGAAACTCCTGGTAATTACCATTAAATGAATGAGCAAGTTACATACTCAAGAGCCAAGTATTTATATATCTCGTTTTCCACTTTTCATAAACATACGAATTCATCTGAAAATATATTTTGCATATAGTTCGAGTTTTGTCTGCATACTTTTTAATTTTTGTTTGAGTCTTAAAGGTGGTATTGTTCAGACACAAAATCAGTTCACTGAATTAGTGTCTGTAGTGTTCAAAATCTACTATTTTACCGTTGTATACTGGAAAGCAGACGCTCAAATTAAATTTCAAGCACGTACGGTGAGGGGTTGGTGCTCAGTGTCTACTAATTGTACCGATGTATCCTGGGAAACGGACGTTCGATTTAACCCTCAAGCACAGACGCTGAGGGGGCGAATCTGTTTTAAGGAAACTGTATTTGCACATGCCTCGGTTTTGAATTTCTTTTACTGCAATTTAAATTATTTGTTTTGTTATTTTATTGCTGTTAATAAAATTATTTGCTATGTTCTTTTGATAAGATATACAGTATCTATTGCATATACGGTATCAGTCTTGCATATACGACAACTGTTGCATATACGGTATCAGTCTTGCATATATGATGTATGTTGCATATAAGGTATCTGACCTGCAAATACAGTATCGATCTCGTAAATATGGTATCGGTGCTACAAATACGCTATTTGTCAATATTTTACTCGTTAAGCCAGTTTTTATCCACTCAAATACAATACCAACAATTTCAATGGGAGAATTAGATGACTTAGTAATGTATGGAAAAATAAGGTATAGTATTTAGAATTTATCGAAAGGTCACTTGTCAATTTCAAATGAGTCAAAATAAATGGTATTTATGTTAACAAGGAAAAAACAATGTTTGAACACATTAATGAGGTCTCTAGTGTTGACACTGATTCTACCTTAAAGTTGCATAAAATGTTTGCACTATAAGTGAGAAATGCCTTCATATATTACACAAACAGGGAGCATTTGGAAATGATTTAGATCCAAAAATTCCTTTTGTGAACATTGCGTCCTAGGAAAACACGACAAACTGCATTTAGATATAATAAAAACATAAATACACGTGCATTTTGACCTTTGGGGAGTGCATATACTACCACACAAGGAAATAGATATTTTCTCTTACTGATTAATGGTTTCTCAAGAAAGGTATAAATTTTCTTATTGAAGCGAAAATTTGACACCTTTGAGAAGTTTAAAAATTGAAAAAAACTTTTAGAAAATCAGCGGGAAAGAAAATTAAAATACTGAGAACGGATAATGGTTTGGAGCTCGATAATTCTGATTTTGACCAGTTTTATAGTTAAAATGGCATAACGAGACACAAAATTGTACTCCATACAGCTGAGATAATGAATAAAACTCTGTTAGATAAAGTGAAATATATTATGGTGAGTTCAAATCTTGCTACAGCCTCATGCGAAGAAGCTGTGGACAACTTTCTATTTTGTAAATAAAACACTTCATGTGTCATAAAAAATAAAATAAAATAAAAAACACTTCATGTGCACTAAACGGTGGAACACCAAAAGAAGCATGGTTTGGAAATGTTCCGGATTATACTTATGATAATTTTATTTTGTACACTTATATAGACCATTAAATTATAATATTTTGTATTACTTTAAATAAATTGTAACCTAATCTCGTGTATTTATCATTTATTAGGTAAAATTCAGTTATTGGAGTGAAATTGGAATAAAGGAACGAAAAATGCTAAATTGGACGAAAACCAAAATTCAAGGAACAAATTGCAAGTTTTCAATAGTTGAATCGGACCATAAAATGATCATTGAAGATCATACAAGATCAATTGGATGATATTAGAGGTATCTTGCTTAGACCAATAAATAGACCTGAAAGGACTCAAATTAATTGAAGGAAGAAAGTTGGGGACAAAATGAACAATCGCCAAAGTCGGTACAGCCATACTTGGGCATGGCTTTAATTCCTTTCGTAGGCAAGGCCCTTTTTTTGGACATCCGAGCCAAAATCACCTACCTATATGCTAGCATGGGCAAAATCTAGAGTGATGGGGCCAATTTCCTTATTTCATATAAATTCTTTTGAAATCTAAATTGGACATATTTCTTGACCTAATTTCACCTCCTATAAATACAAAATGAGGCCTAAAATTCAACATATTATTCTCCTTCTGCTAGTGGCGGGCCCAGGATTTCGAGTCAGCACGGGCGATCGTGAATCGTTGATCATTTTCAGCAATAAAATGTTAAGAGCTCCATTTGAGACCTTTTTTTTTTTTTTTTCAAAAAATGCATTTTGAAATAATGATTTGATGGAGAATGCATAGTTAAAAATAAGGAAATTTTTTGAATTTGTATGTAATATTATTTTATTGAAAAAAGTGCGATTGAAAGAAGAGAGAAAAATGTATTTAAAAAAAATCAAACAAAATCTAAAATTTAAATATAACAATTATACTATTGCATTAAAACATCTAAAATTTAACATATATTATTTTGGTAAGTTTAATATCGTATTTCGTGAGTGACACAATGGATAAGCATTCCATGTTAAACCCTGAGGTCAGGGGTTCGAATCCTCTCCTTTATTATATTTAATTTTGGCAAAAATAGTATAATTAAAAATATTTCTTAATAAAAATGTTGGGAAGGGGATTCGAAATTGGGACATCTCATGTGAATATAGAAGTTTTAGCCAACTGAGCTACAAGAAACTTATGAAAGTAAAGGAACTGACCTGGTATATAATTGAAACTTTTATTCACTGTAAAAAACAAAAAAAAAAATCTTCCGACGGATCCAGCATGGGTGGCCATCGGGGCTTGCCGAGTGCTAGGTCCGCCACTGCTCCCCGCACTTTATCATCCGAAATGTATGTTATACAAATATGTTATATTCGAGGCATTTGGATTTGATCGGTTATGGAATGACAGGATCAGACAGTGTATATCTGAGTGTCAGTTCTCGATGCTCCTGAATGGTCGTCCCTTTATTTTTTTCTCATCCTTACGCGGTCTTAGAAATGATGATCCCATTTTACCTTCCTTGTTCATTATCGCTGCGGACTATTTCTCACGCTGACTCTCTAAAAGGTTCCAAACCTATATCCCTGTGTACATTATCGACATTGAGGAAACACTCTTGTCTGATAAAATGATCATATTTGCTAATGGCCAAAAATTGTCTATTAGGAGCGTGCTCGACTGTTTGGAGTATTACGAAGGGGTCTTTGGTCAGTTGGTGAATAGAGACAAGAGTGGTATTATACTACCTAGATGGGCATCAGATATTTAGATCAAGAGACTTGTGTTCTTGATTAAGTTTACGCATTAGTAGCAACTATTCACTTATTAAGGGGTTCTCTTATTTAAGAAGTGTTCTCTATAATGACTTCATTCAGAAAGCCAGGAGCAGGATCCCAAGCTAGGCTTCACGATTACTTTCATATGGAGGATAGATTACTTTGTTGAGGACTATATTATCATATATACCAGTTTATCTTCTTCAGATTATGTAGCCTCCCAAGGCTGTACTAAAGAAATTGGAAATAATTTTTGTGTAGTTCATATGGTACTCTAAAGATCAGGTGCGTCGCTTACATTGGAGAAGTTCGAAAGGAGATTTACCTTCCAACTGATGTGTGTAGACTAGGTTTCAAGAGATTAGAGGATGTGGTGGACACTTTTTCCATGAAGTTTTGGTGGTTGTTTCGGTCTCAGGGATCTCTTTGGGCTCAGTTCTTACGAGAAAAATATCGTTTGGGGGTACATCCATTAACTTGCAACAGTTCACATTCAACCTATTCTGCCTCAAAAAGGCTGAAGTTATTTGGGTCACGAGTGGAGTCACACATTGTGTGGAATTTTGGAGCAAGCCAGATATTCTTCTGGCATGCTTGTTAGATAGGAAATACTACATTGGCATCCTTATTTTCATACAGGCAGCACACATCTGCTAGGGTGTGGGACTTCTTTAATGGTACACAGTGGGATTTTGAACGATTATTACAGGCTCTTCTACCTCATATGGCGGAGTAGATCGGGGCTATTTCTTCATGAATATAGGCCCAGACCGTATTGTTTGAAGGCACAAATCAGATAGTGGATGTGCTACTAAGTCATCATGGCAGCTAGTTCGATCAAGTAGACGGTATCGGGACTCATTTTACTTACTATGGAGCTCCATTCTTCCTACCACAATCTCATTCTTCTGCTAGAGACTATAGCAGGAACTGATTCCAGTAAATGTTGTTAAATAGAGGCGCATTGGATGTCATTTAGCCTCTCGATGTCCGTGTTGTTCCAAGACTGAGACCATCAGTCACTTTTCATAGACAGCAAGATCTCCGACCAGGTATGGCATCATTTTTGGGACATTTTCCAAGTACCTATGACGTTAGAAAAGAACATCAAACAGAGATTCTAGAGATGGAGTTATTCTATATACAAAGTGGACATATTCGCATTATCAATCAGCTACTGATATTCTGGTTTATATGGACTGAGAGGAATGATGCAAAGCGTTAAGTATAAGGAGATCTACATGGTGCCCAGACGTATAATCTGGAGAATCTACAGCATGATTTTTTCTCTACACATGAAGATTGGTTAGAGCTTTGCATTGGCCATGAGATTTGAGTATTTCACCTTTCTTCGGTACTTCTATGACTCTCCCTCCCTTCCCATCACCACCTGTTTTAGTTATGTGGTGCACTACGCCAGTGGATCTTACAAGGTCAACACTAATGGATGCATCAAGGGTAAATTTACGAGTGGTGGAGGCATCATTAGAGACCATACAAGGCACTGCATCAGGGTATTTTCATCATCATTATGGGCATTTTCATCATCACTGGATGGGATTCTACTAGTTAGAAGACTCGGTATTTCAGATATTTGGATTGAAGCAGATTCAATTATACCTACTCACTGCATCACCAAAGGTGGAGGACCATGGACGATTTAAAGTATTCTTAGACAGATCAGGGATACGATTTTCCACATCTACAGAGAGTAGAACCACAAACTTGCCTTCTTTAGAGGGCTGGGATCAACGCCAACTATTAGGAATATGGACCACTTGACCTATCTCGATAGATTAGGAACTGATTCCAGTAGATGTTGTTATATAGATGTCATTTAGCTTCTCGATGTCCGTGTTGTTCCAAGAATGAGACCATCAGTCACCTTTTCATAGACAGCAACATCTCCGACCAGGTGTGGCATCATTCTGGGGACATTTACCAAGTACCTATGACGTTAGAAAAGAGCATCAAATAGAGATTCTAGAGATGGCGTTATTCTATATACAAAGTGGACATATTCGCATTATTATTCCTCTACTGATATTCTGGTTTATATGGATTGAGAGGAATGGAATGACGCGAAGCGTGAAGTATAACGAGATCTACATGGTGCCCAGACGTATAATCTGGAGAATCTACAGCATGATCTTTTCTCTACACATGAAGATTGGTTAGAGCTTTGCATTGGCGATGAGATTTGAGTATTTCACCTTTCTTCGGTACTTCTATGACTCTCCCTCCCATCACCACCTGTTTTAGTTATGTGGTGCACTCCGCCATAGGATCTTACAAGGTCAACACTAATGGATGCGTCAAGGGTAAATTTACGAGTGGTGGAGACATCATTAGAGACCATACAAGGCACTGCATCGGGTATTTTCATCATCATTATGGGCATTTTCTTCATCAATGGATGGGATTCTACTAGTTAGAGGACTCGATATTTCTGATATTTGGATTGAAGTAGATTCAATTGTGCCTACTCACTGCATCACCAAGAGTGGAGGACCATGGATGATTCAAAGTATTCTTAGACAGATCAGAGATACAATTTTCCACATCTACAAAGAGTGAAATCGGTTGCAAACTTGCTTGCTTTAGAGGGCTGGGATCAACGCCAACTATTAGGAATATGGACCACTCGACCTATCTCGACAGATTAGGAACTGATTCCAATAGATGTTGTTATATAGAGGCGCATTGGATGTCATTTGGCCTCTAGATGTTCGTGTTGTTCCAAGACTGAGACCATCAGTCACCTTTTCATAGACAGCAACATCTCCGACTAGGTATGGCATCATTTTGAGAACATTTTCCAAGTACCTATGACGTTAGAAAAGAGCATCAAACAGAGATTTAAGAGATGTCGTTATTCTATATACAAAGTGGACATATTCACATTATCACTCCTCTACTGATATTCTGGTTTATATGGATTGAGAGGAATGACACGAAGCTCGAAGTATAAGGAGATCTACATGGTGACCAGACGTATAATCTGGAAAATCTACAGCATGATCTTTTCTCTACACATGAAGATTGGTTAGACCTTTGCATTGGCAATGAGATTTGAGTATTTCACCTTTCTTCGGTACTTCTATGACTCTCTCTCCCCATCGCCACCTGTTTTAGTTATGTGGTGCACTCCGCCAGTGGGATCTTATAAGGTCAACACTAATGGATGCATCAAGGGTAAATTTACGAGTGGTGGAGGCATCATTAAAGACCATACAAGGCACTACATTAGGGTATTTTCATCATCATTATGGGCATTTTCATCATCACTGGATGGGATTCTACTAGTTAGATGACTAGGTATTTCAAATATTTGGATTGAAGCAGATTCAATTGTACATACTCACTGCATCACCAAGGGTGGAGAACCATGGATGATTCAAAGTATTCTTTAACAGATCGGAGATACTTTTTTCCACATCTATAGAGAGTGGAACTGGTTGCAAACTTGCTTGCTTTAGAGGGTTGGGATCAACGCCAACTATCAGGAATATGGACCACTCGACCTATCTCTATACAAATAGACAGAGTATCTAGTTTTAGAGGTTCATGGACTAGTTTTCATTTGCATTTGGTTGGAGAATCCTTAACCCTCATTGACCTTCCTTGGTTGATCCTAAAAGCTCACTAGGGATGTGTGGATGTCTTTGCTAAGTGAAAAAAAAATGAAAATGATTTCTAAACATTGAGGTATATTTCTCCTCCCCACCCCCCACCCCCCCCACAAATCCAGTCATATCATAAAATTTATCAGGAAAGAAATGGCAAATTCAATACTAGTTGGAGATGAGAACAAATCTAGCACGTAAATTGAATCAACAAACATAAAAAATGTAAAGAATCAAGGTTTTGGGTTAAAGATCAAGGACAACAAATTACTTCCATATATTTCTTGTATTCATATAAATCACGGTGATATTTTACTATTCTTCTTGTTGTTTATTATTAGAAGCATGTTACACTAGATTTTGTTTGTGATAGGATGAAAATTAACCTTATAGTAATTTATTTTTAATTCAAAGACCAAGTAGTTTAGTAAATTTGTTGATCTTTTATGCTTTGTTGAATTATTTAATTACTTGACCACCAATTAGGTAATTAATTGCTTGTTGTAGTACTCGAAAGTTCACAATAGGTTTAGAACACCGCACTTTCAACACACGGGCAATAGATCTTAGTAATAGCACGTAGTCATGTGCAATCATATAAATAATCGTGTAATTGTATGTGTCACTTTGCATACGAATTCGAATTAGGAATATGATCAAGTCATATTTATAATATGTTTAACTTATCTTATGAGGGATAATTAAATAAAATTGGATTTTTATTGGAATGTATACACAATCACACTAAATTACATAAATCGGGAATTGAAAATAGGATATTAATAAATCGATTCAGAATTCCACCACATTCATTTCATATTTTAGTAATATTAGTTAATTGATAGCTTAATTTAAATATACAACATAATCCTCTTTTGTTTAACTAGATTTGAATTTGATAATGGATTGATACAATTCAATTTAAGATTTCTTTAAATGGGTACGATACTCTTAAGTTATCAAATCTATTACATGTTAACGATCTCGTACGTTTGTGGGAATTGTCCGAACTCTTATTCCAAAAATAACAAGATGATTGATACAATTCAATTTAAGATTATTTCTTATGGGATGACACTCCCAACTCATTACATTATTACCTGTCAACTTGCAAGAATTGTCCGAACAAGTTACCTTATGGTTTTTAGGTGTGCAGCTTACTTACATCATAATTTAGCAAAATTGGAGTCTATAGCCCAAAAATATGTGTTCTTAGGATATCCAGAAAGAATAAAATATGTTCTTAGGAACTTTTAATGATCTGATATGCCATGTTAAAGTGACAAAAACTAGGAGATACTGAAGCAGTAGATAGTGGTAGGCTTGACTTAGAGCTTGAGTCCTTAACGGATAACCCTAATCAAATTCAGGTGGATCTGAACATGATCAAACTCTAATTCAGGTAGAAACTGGAGAAGGGAATGAGCAAGACCTAGAAGGGCAAGAAGTGACTCAAATGTGTCAGCAAACTGATTTAGGAAACTATCGGTTCACTAGAGACAGGGTGAGAGATATTAAAGAACCATTCGTTACACTTCTTCCTAGCTGCTTGGCCTCCACAACAAGGATTGGAAAAATTATGTGGTTTTTATTAGTTCTCGAAAATCAAAATTCTTGATCAATGGAGGACCTAGATTTTTCCACCACGGCGTACATTCAAGAAACTTATTTTCTTCCAAGAAGTAGATTCAGAATTAAGATAAGAACCTCAAAATATAGGCTCTGTTTGAGCCCCTTTTTTGCAAAAAAAGGTTTTCAAATTGTGGTTAAAAATAGGAAAATATTTTGGGTTTACGTGTAAAATTATTTTATGGGAGAATGTGTAGTTGAAAATGAATTTTAAAAAAATAGAGTTCAAACATATGCATAGTGATTTCTTCTCATTTTTCTCTTTTGTCTTATCAAGACCTTGCCTTCAAAGAAAAAACCATCTATTGAAGTTGTTAGTAGTCAGCAACCTAGGAAATGGCATTCATTCATGGAGGAAGAAAATCTGTTGGGTGGATGTGATGACAAACGGGTCTAGGGCAATGATGAATGGGCTCTAGCTTAATACACTTAGCAATTGCCTTGATAACTTTGTCGTTGGCCCAATAACCGAAATCCAGTTGTTCAAAAAATGTTCATTTGAGAAATGCGACTTTATGTCTGCTACTAAATGATCACTTATGATTGAGATGCTCTAGACCGTTGGATCATATTGAAAATCAATTGTTGGTAGCGAGGCAATTGTTGATGGTAAAAATCAAATCAAGGAATCATCTCATCTAACTATGATTTTCTCCTCTTAAGCTCTCTAATTTTGATGCTCAAACTTGGAGCTAGAGGGAAAATAGTTATTTTTGAGTGAAATATTTGAATTGCATTGTTTTCTCTTCAAATGATGGGGTATTTATAGATTTTCTTCCAAATTTTGAGATACATCGACCTTTTAAGGACATGACGACAGATAGCGGCTCTTTAATGGCTAGCTTATTACCAATCCTATTAAGGACATCATGCTTGTTTTACTTGCATATGTATAGCCAGTTTGGATGAGGGAAATGCTTGTATGAGGAGGGTTGCGAAGCCTTTATACTTTTATTCCCTCGCATCTCACTTTATGCTCCGCGAGTGGTGGGAGGGGTGCGCTCTAGTCTTTTCTTGGTCGAACACCAACAAATAGTCCCCAAAGTCTGGTTTGATTATTTATAATAAATCTAGGACTTCTTGTATTTTTGTGACCTTGAGAACTTTTTCTTTTTTCCTTTGTTGGTGGAAGCTGACGTGGGCAGTATTGAAGGGACATTTATGATTTGTCATACACTAGAGGATGTTTGTTTACGTGTTTCTAGGCTAATGCCCCGAAGGCATTTAGTGTGAGTGTTCACTATTCTCAATCTTAATCGTGCCTTTTTTTAATATGACATTTGATGGCTATGATTACAAGGAAATTTTGAATGGTCGATAACTATTATTGATTCATTTGACGACTTAAGCCTTTTGTTTGAACTTCTAAATATGCACATTCTTCTAGCATCCCTTCCATTTTTACTACTACTGTGCCCTTATCTTACTTTTTGGTGATATTATTGTTCAGCTGTGGTTCTGTTCTCCTTTGTTATCTTTCAAATCTTCCTTATTTAGGTATTTTCTTCTTCTTTAGACTGTGTTTACGTCTTGCTTTATTTTTTATGCTCATAGTCATTTCCCATGCTATGGAAACGAGTTTTAGTGAGATTTGGCTTTTCATGACATAGATTTATTGTATTCTAAATAATGGATATGGGGTTCACATTCCCCTCCTTGTCGCCTTTTTCATCATTTTTTTTATATTGTTGTAAAAGGAGTACTTTTCCTTGCTTAGGGTGATTGGGGATTTCATCCCAATGACTTTTGCTTGACTGTATGATTTTTCGATGTTATGGTGGTTATTGGAGTTGCTAACTCCATACTAACTATTTTGTTTGCACGGATAGCCTCGACATCCATTCCAACATGAAGATTGATTTTAACGCTATTTCCAAGTGCCAGAAAACTTTAGATTCTCTTCCTCCAAAAGCCTTGGCTTCTGGGAGTTCTAAGGAAGTATTTTCACGAGGAGATGATGGCGTATCTAAGTGAACTCCTCCCCCTCGAGGGGCTAGTGGTTCTTCATTAGCTGCTGTTGGGTTCAACTCAAATGACTTTTGCTTGCGTGTATCATTTTTCGATGTTGTGGTGGTTATTGAAGACGCTGACTCCATATTAATTGTTTGTTTGCACAGATAGTCTCTACATCCATTCCAACATGAAGATTGATTTTAAAGTTATTTAGAAAACTTTAGATCCTCTTCCTATAAAAGCCTTGGTTTCTGGGAGTTCTAAGAAAGAATTTTCACGAGGAGATGATGATGTATCTAAGTGACCTCCTCTCCCTCGATAGGCTTGTAGTTCTTTATTAGCTGCTGTTGGGTTCAACTCAAAGGCCTTTGCCCTTTTAGTCTGGGTCTCCATTGTCATCTAGGAACTCTTCTGAGAATAGAAAAATGCCAAGCGGGTCTGAACTGATTACAGACCCCTAAGTCTTTATTTTCTCATCGCCTTAACAAGGAGCTAGACCTAAAGGTATTGTTGGCACTTCCCCCATTCGTTTCCAAAGTTGTCGATCCACTTTTTCGTATTTTAACTCTACCTGGGAGAAATTTGCAGAAGGATCTTACCCCTGAGCAAAGGAAAAATATTATTAATGCTCATCTTTTGCGAGATGGTGTTCTTCATCATGATCAGCATGCAAAGTATGAGGTTTGTATTTTGCAGGTTGATAAACAGAGAAGAAAATTGACTCTTTGGAGAAAGGTGTGAGACTCTTCAGAAAAAGCTAGGAGAATCTGAGAGAGAAAATAAAATACAAAAATGAGAAAAGGCTCTAAGGCCTTTGTTAAAAGGAAGATTTCCTTGGTGGCTGATGTTAATAGGGTTTCCAAAGATTTGGAACTGGCCAAGGAAAGCCATGCAACTTATATTACCAAAAATAACAACGAACTTTTGTGCCTTATAGAGGAACTTCAAACAGTCACAACTGATCAATATGCTTTCTCTCAAGATCTTGACAAGGCCAGGAATGAGAAAGCTTTGCTTTTAATCAACTAGAGAGTATGGAGACAAAGTTGGCTCTTGTGGTGTCTAGCCTTTCTGAGGCAAAGATTGATGATGTGAAGCTTGTTGAGGAGGTCATGCAAGAAGGAGGGGATAAAGTTCTTGACATTATTAAGAATTTTCATTCCGAGTGGAATATGGATTTTTGGGAGGCTCTCGAAGAGGATGCCGACAGCACTCTTTCTTTCGAGGATACCCCGCTAGCCGTTGAGGCTTTAGATAATCCTTCCACTTTGTCAAACCTGCCCAACTTGTGGACCCTTCGCTTATTTCTTCTAACAAAGCTGTTGCTAATGTTAAGCTAGCTAATACTACTACTAATGCTCCCCTCTCTACCACTGCGAGCATTCCCTTTGTGGGTAATGCCCCAATTAACTAAGGTGATCCAACTTTTGGAAATCTTCAAACGCTAGTTAAGTTAGATAGATCGCTCGCTTTTGTCTTATTTTTTCATTGAGATTTTACTTCTTTTCTTTCAATTTATTGGTTAATTTTCATTATTTATTTAGTGCAATTTTGTTCATTTGAATATTTGTTTAGGCTAGCGCTGCCTTATTCATTCGTCATGTAATCACGTTTCATATTTACAAAAACTGTTTATCAATTAACGTAATTCATTATATTTGTGGTAGACCCACATTTTGACAACGCCTTTACCAAATGAACTATTATTAAATCATCATAACAACATAATGGGCCTGGATTGCTATCTTGTCCCCTGCCATGACTTTTTCTTATTACATTAGCACTGCGCATGTTACTATAACATGTCATGACATCTTCAAGTAGGCAGATGTGGTCTCGCCAATAATTTCCTTTGGTGTGGAAATCAGTCCTCGTGTTTCTTTGGCAGTGTTGACCTTACCTTTACTTGAGATTTCTTAAGTAGGATAAACCTGACATTTAGCTAAAATTCCTTTAATAGGATAAACCTTACCTTCGTTTGGAATTTCTTTGTCAGACTGTGATCACCTTATGTTGTCTTTTCTGCGACTCCAGGTCCAGTCTTGTTTTGTGCTTCAAAATTTATGCTTTGTTTAGTACTTGTGAAGTCGTCTTTAATTGTAGGCAGGTCTTTCAACCTAGTCTTCACAACATCAAATGCTTGCTTTCCTTAAAAGGGATTTTCAAGCATGCATTTCTTCTTTTTAACCATAAATATGGTATTACCTTTTGGGAGCTTTGTGGCTACTTTCTTTATAGCGTTGACATAACATTCACACGTGGTAGCTTGATTTTCCTTGAAGCTAATTACCCATTTGGTAGTTTCGAATTTTATGAACAAATGGTGGATAGTGTTACTCCTTTCAGCCGTTTCAGAGTGGTTCTTCCTAAGATCATATTATAAACAGATTTGTTATCCATGATTAGGAAATTCATGAATCGTTGAAATGCAATTGGCTCTTCACCGATCTCCATTGACAATGTAATTTGTTCCTTTGGGATCAAGTTATTTCCCGTGAAAATGTATAGAGGTTCGACCATGGGTGATCAACCTGCATTTGATAAAATGAACTTCCAAACAAAAAATTCACAAAACTCTCATTATCCATCAGCATGTGGCTCAGACCGTTACAAGCTATTATTGACTGCATCGTAATAGGGATTTATGACTCCCTGCTCATTATCTCTATTAAATATAATTGGAAGGGACGTATTTTTAAGATTACTTCGAATCTAGAATACTTCCTGCAAGGGCCTTTTAGTGGCGTGAGCATAATTTCGTTGTGCGTTTATTGTTTCTCCGCCTATATAAGGGCGTCCGATTATGGTGTTGATTTCCCTTGCTTAGGATAAAGAGCCAGCAACGTTCGTAGGTGCTTGTGTTGGTTCGAACTGCTTTGGTCTTACTCATCAGCCTCGTCCTCTAGCTAGATAAGGTGATCTCCTACCTTTACCTTTTCCATATGGTCCTCTTTCTTGACTTTGCAGTTTTTCCATGTTGAGTACCTCTTATTTTCATTGGTATTGTGATCTCTACAACTGTAAATTTTTCAAAACTTCTCCTTTTGAATTTTAGGAGAGGGGTGTGCTTCACCCATGTCAAGTAGAGGGCTAAAGATATTGTGTGCACCTTACTTCTAGGTTCCTCAAGTACCATAGCGTTGGCAATCTAGACGAATATGCTGAGGTCCTGTCTTTGAGTTTTTTTATATTTATCTGCTCCACCTTCTTTCGGTTGGCAATGGTGTCCTCTATTTTGATCTCGATCTGGATCAAGTTTACCAACTGGTATAAGAAGTTGGATTTCGATTACGAACATTTCGCCATAAGGGAGTCTCCATTAGTAGGCCATTCCACAAGGCATCCCTGGCCTTCTCATACGATATAGTCTCGCAAGCGATTAATTCGGTACTAAACCATGAGAAATAGCCTTTGAGGGACTCACACTCTTCTTGTTGTAAATCATTCAACCGTATGGCTTGTGCATACCCCATCTACTCTTGGTAAATGCTCCCAAAAATATCTGCTTCAGTTGTGGCCAGCTTCTGATTGACCCCAATAATAATTTGCTATACCACTACATAGCCGGTCAGTCTAGTGTTAAATTGAAGCCTTAGCACTTCAATGCGGGGCTTGACCTTTGTAATTTCATTAGTGTCATGTACTCGAACAGATAGCACATAGGATCTCCTTTCTCATTGCATTTTTCCATAATAGGCAAACAAATTTGTCTGGAATGGCACCTCTTTGATTTTCTTGGAAAACAATAGATGTTCATAATCCTCATCCATTTCATACGTGTTGGAGATTCAAACCCCTGGTCATTGTGCTACCTTATGTGTGGAAAGAGTTGTGTTTTCTTAAAACACGCTTTTACTTATTGTGTTAAATTTTGGATTTGCTGACACGTGCTCTACTGCTGGCCGTTGGATGGAAACTTGGGATAAGATATTAATGTTGGCATGACTGTTCATCTGAGTGGATTATTCATTTCTTTCTCTCTGTGACGAATGGTTTCGAGAGAGTTCTATTCTAGGGTTTTCGAAATCCTGTCGATTGATAATCTTTTTCAGTTTCTGATACATGATTCTTGAGTGCTAGCCTAGAATACGTGATTTCCTTGTGTGGAAATCTGTTTGTAGTGGATTCTGCTTGTCGTGTAGAGTTTTGGTGATTCTTGTGTGATTCAACCAAGATCCGTTGAATCCTTTGAAGAGATAAGTCTCTAATCTGTATTCTTTGGTTTGTACTGAACTTTTGTAACCTTCATTGCCAGTTTTAAGGCTGTATAGTGCAACCGAACATTATCCTTTTGTGGATGCTCAACAGGGGAGTAGGTTTATACCGAACCTTTGGGGTTTCGGCCGAAAAATCTGTTGTTTTCATTTTGTTTAGTAGATTTATTTACTGTCAATTTTAAGTTTCTTGTATCTTGATTCTAATATCTGTGAGTTTTGGCTCCTTTTAATACGACCTAGTCGTCTGATTTTCATAATCCTCACACAGAAGAGTGTTGTAGAAAGCATCGATAGATTTCTTTGCTCCATGACCATCTTTACAATAGTATGGAGTAGATCTCTTGTCACGTGAGTTTGCCTCATTTCGTTGATTTCCCTATCGTAGTTTTAGCTTCACCTCACTCTTACCTCCTCATCCTTTCCAATATAATTGCATCAGCTCTTAACACATGCGGTTGCTATTCTTCTAGTGGAAAGAGCTTGTGGCTTGCTTTTCTCGATTCTCACCGGATTCCTCCTAAAAATTTCCTCCAAGATTTTCAATTTTTTCACAAAACGACACATTTTCCTCCGTCAACATCTTCAGGCTTTCCTCCATTTCCTGAATTGTCTTTGCAATGAACATCTTTTTTCTTAAGCTGTGTTTTTGAAGGTGGAAAACGCCGGCATGCGAATTTGTTAATGTTTGTTCTCACTATCATTTTGGATTAGCATCACTGTCACCGTTATACCCTTCGATTTCAACCTCGGTGATAGCTTTCCTATTGTTTCACTCATTTTTGAAGGACCTTACAGATTTCAAGGCTTTCCTAACTGTAGCAAAGTTTTCATGATTTACTTTGTTCAAGATTTTCCACAGATAGTGGCAATTTGTTGATGGTAAAAGTCGAATCAACAAATCATTTTACCTAACCATGATTTTCTCCTCCTAAGCTCTTTGGTTTCAATGCTCAAACTTGGAGGAAGAGGGAAAATAGTTATTTGAGAGGGAGATATTTGAATTGTATCATTTTCTCTTCAAATAAGGGGGCATTTATATATTTTTCCTCCAAGTTTTGGGGGTATTTCGGTCATTTAACCATAGTTTTGAGGGCTCTTTGGCCATAGTAATAATTATCTAATTTTTCTTAGGATATTGCACTCTCTACCAGACTTTTCTCGTCTTCTCGATTTTTCTCTTTAACATCGGGTTGGGAAATGTTCTTTTGATTTCTCTTTGAGAGATAAATTTTGTGTGAGTAAATAGATATTGGAGTCTGGTGGTTTCAATTTTGCTTTGGGTCACTGTAGCATATCTAATAAGTTTTTACACTGGGTTTTCAGTGTTTGGGTTCTAAGTTCAAAACAGAAGGGTACAATTTGTTGTTTAGGTCCTGATCTATGAAAACCTTGATGTTATTGTGGCTTTAGATCATGAATCTTTCTATGGAGTTATATTATGTTCAAAGTTTACAACACATTGCTCTCTTGTGTCTTCGTAAAAATCGTTTATTTGAGTGATGCCACACCAGAAGAGGAAGTTTGCAGGGAAAATGTGTGAACATTCGAGTGATGCCCATCATTTAAGCCAATATTTGGCTCATGTTTATAAACAATATATATACTCGGATAACATTTTATCCACGTATTTTGAAGGATTCACAATACTATCCCCTTACCAATCACTCATCTTTATCAATTTATAATTTAAACTACTTATAATCAATTTTCAAATGTAAATACATAATAGGTTTTATTAAGAGTCAATACGAGAAAGGCTGATGCTTTGGCTAGCAATACTTGCAAGTCAGTGTATTGCTGTTTATGAAATCTCAGGAATTCCAAAAATGAATGTAAATATTAAATAGATTATGACTCGCGAGTAGCATTTGTTTATTGTTTTTGGCAAAATTGAAGAGCTTTGCCATATGATTTGAAGATCATGCACAAGCATGATATATGTTTACAATCAGCGTTTTTCTTTTTCTTTTTTCTTTTTACTTGTGAGAATACCTTCTCAGCATATTTAGTAGGTTCGATATCCAAAATAACAAATAAACGATGTCTCTATTCTTTATCACGTTTGACGTCAAAGATTTTAGAGCACTATATAGCAAATTATGGTATCATCTCTTTGGCTTGTACTTTAAGCCATGCCGAACCATGGTCATGTTTTGGTGCAAGAGGATTGACTTTGATTAGGGATGACAACGAGATGGGGTCGAAGTGTCCCTCCCCATTCTCTACCCCCACCAAGTATTATGGGAGGTGGGTTGTGATTAAAATATCTGCATTTTCACCCAACTCTTATTTATATTTTAACAAATAAAATTTAAAATCATAAATTACAATAAAAATTAAGAATATGTACGAGATAAGACATTTTGCCAGGCCTAAATTTGGCTAAGGAGAGGACGCAAGTTGTTTGTCATCAATTTTTTTCTCTTTTAATTGCTTCAGTTGTATTAAGGTTAGAAATACGAGATAGTAATAATGAAAACGAAAATGTCAAAATAAATTTTAATTAATATAAGAGAGCCTTATCAAATATTCGTTCTTGGTAGATGAATAAAATTAAAATGGAGTTCAAAGATAACTAAACTTATAAGGGGCCATTAACATAGCTTTTGAGAAGTCAAAAAGAGATTTTGAGACCCAAAAATTATTTTTGGTCACGTTTGACTAATTTTATGAAATTGTTTCTTGTAATTATAAGAGTTTTTAGAGAAAATTTATATAATGTGACTTCATTTAAAATTACTTTCGAAATACGCACTCTTTTAAAAATTAGTTGCAAGAAAAAAATTAAGATAACTTCTTCAGTAAGATCTTTTATAGAAAGTAAGAGCAGCAGTTATGCAAAATTGGCTATTAAAATGACAGACAAGTACTTTATTTTTAATTCAACCTATTGATGTTATGTTACTACTCCAATTCATATTTAAAATAAAGGTAATTATATTCATAGTACATTTTTTATTTCTTGCACCACCTTTTAATTGAATTTAAGGTTCTTAATTTTTGCTCATTATAGTACTTATGTCCCTAAGAGTTTTTCCTATCATTTTTATCTTTAAATTTTACATTTGTTAACATATTTTGCATATTAAAATATAATTTATCAAATAAAAATTCTACTGACACGTGACAATATAACCACCCTTAATATAATTGAAGTTTATCTAATGCTCTAATCTTCTAATCACCAATGATTAAGGACCCACCAGCCTCCGGGACTATTATCTAGAACTGATTAATTAATTGATTGATTTATAAGTTGACTTTCTTGGAAAGGAACATCCAGTTGGATTATTCTCAATCTCGCTACAAAATGATAGTGCCTCTTTAATAATATAAATAAAAAGCATATCCGACAGTTCATTGGCCGGCTCTAACTTGAAATCGTATTGATTTGCGAATATTTAAACAAGGAAAAGAAGAATAATGTCATCTATCATTACTGATATTATAATATCAATTTAAGTGATGCTATGTGATAAGTTTAATGAAATGTGAAATTACATGATTCATTTATTTGTAGTTTTCATTTAATGCCTTCTTAGTAACACTTAAATTAATGTTTTAATACTCGTAGTGTTAAATAGTATTTCTTAAGAAAGAAAGATCAAAAATGAATTTAGAACAATACTTTACACGACTAACTTTCCGAACTCCTTTTTCTTGTATGAATCGAAAATATGTATAGTGAACTATATACAAATCAAGAACAGGGAGAATCAAGGATAAGATATCATGAAAACGAAATTTTAATTGTATGTAAGCGTCATCAATTTTTTCTACTCACGGGCTATTTGAATATTCCATATGCATTTAACATTATGAAAACAACATCAATAGGATAAATTTGGTATTGGCTATTCGATTTGATGCGCATCAACAAATTAAAGATGATAGCAATAGAAGTGATTGATGTAAGTAATTAATGGACTTTTTTGAGTTTTACCAAAAGATAAATTAAAAAAAAAAATTGCATTTTACAATTGTATTATGATGACTAATGCATGATTAAAAAATAAGAAAAATATATTATTGAAAAATGTGTGATTATAATAAGGTCAAATCACTGTTCAATAATGCAATTCTATGAAAAAAATTGGGCTCAAACAAAATCAATATAGGGTAAATTAGATTTATTTGTATGAATTGTACATAAATATATAGCTCTTGTTTGATCTTCATTATTTCAAAAATATATTTTCTCTCTTCTTTTTTAATCACATATTTTTTAATAGAATAATATTATATGTAAACTCAAAATTTTTCTTTGTTTTTAACAACATATTTTCCTTAGATTCAGTTAGGGATATAGTGATATTCGATCTAGTAATAAATGAACCGATAAATTGACTAGAGTGAGAAAATTAAATAACGTAGAATAATAATTAATTTTTTATTGTTTTGACATGATTGATGAATGAATAAAATATCCAACAAATTATTGAGTTTGAAAAACAAAGGTTTTTGATTTGTAATTAAGTGAAAATGTCCAGATGAATGGCGCTTAAAAAAATAATAATACTATCTAACATTAATTTAAGTGATCACATTAGGTTCGATTAAATGAATTATGGACATTATATTTAAGTGAACCTATTGTATTATGTCATACAGTTGCTACATAAATTGATGTTTAACACCAGTGAAATCATTATTCTGAAAAAAAATTAGCCATTGTTTGGTACAGCTATAAAAGTAAATTTTAATATTAAGTCAAAATCAAAATTTAATTTTAATCACAAATTTTATGAGGTTGCTACGTTTCAACATATATCATTAATTTTTATCAAAATTTATTGAATATCTAATTTTTATCTACACCAAACAAGGACTTAAGGTAACTTAATGAGAAAGGAAAAATAATTTCCCTATATTGATTATGTTTGACATTTATTAATTTATTTTATAATTCGATACCGATCATTTTCAGCTAAAGATTCACACAATATAATATTTCACACATATGTCAAATGTCAAATAGGCATATTATTGTAAGGTTGAAAACAATTCCCCATATTATTCAACAAACATTTCATGCGTCATATATTTTCATATTAATATTAAAATACAAAACAGTGAATGGCTAATAAATCTTTTCAGGAAATGTAGGGTCAGGCATAATAAATATATGACCGTTGCGCCCCCCCCCCCCCCCCCCCCCCCCCCCCCCCTCCCCCCCCCCTTCTCTCTCTCTCTCTCTCTGTCTGTTCGTATTATTTTAAAATATTCGAAACTGTTTAAAGACTATTCCGGAAATATTGAGCCGTTTAAGCCAACCAGGCACGTCACATAAATTGGTCTGGCAGTAAAAATTCTGTTTGTTTGTTTGCGTTTACGTTATATTCTTTAGACAAAAAATAATATTTTTAGAGATCGAAGAATCTTTGTATAAACTTAATGAATCGTTTGCCATACGACGAGTGAGACAGCTAGAGGGGATTTTTTTGGGAGTGAATAATAGTGGTAATAGGTGAGACGTTCTAAATGAATTAACATGCTTGTGTAAATTTTGGAGTTTATTGGATCTATTTATGTCATATCAAACTACGTTCTTATTGTTAGATTTAAACTGGTTTTAAAAATCATCGTGTTCAATAGTATGTCGCTTGATTGTTCTTAATCGCTATCGACTAATCTCAATCCATCAACTTCTTTCTTGTCGCATTAGTATATTAGAGGAGCACAAAAACTTTAATTTTGTATAGGGGAATTTACGAAATTGACTACTTTCATGCTTATCAATTAAAACGTGTTTAATTTTGATAACTCTTGCAAAAATGGCCAAATTTAGTATTAAATTGTCTCTCTAATTTCATGCTTATCAATTAAAAAGTGTTTAATTTTGATAACTCTTGCAAAAATGGCCAAATTTAGTATTAAATTGTCTATTATACCTTTAATAAAAAATAAACCAATTTTTTTTTTCAATCTGTCACAAATTTCGAGAAAAATAAATAGCTTTCATGAGAAGTTACATTAAAATGACGTTCTCGATATTTTAAAAGTTGTTATCGATAAATGAATCATGTTTATTTTTATACTCCATTTATCTAGAACGAGATTTCATTCGAAAAATGAGAATTTTCTACCTTTCACAAAATTCTTAACATTTGAAATATAGTTTTCGATATTTTATACATTTGTCAGTGAGAAATATAGTATTTATTGTTATTTGATATGTGTACTTTTAAAATAAGTAGAGTAGGTTATGTGTCAAAATTTTATTAGCCAACAAAATATTTAATTGTATGTACATATTTGTCTTTAGTGTGGAATTATAAATTATTGACAATGGTATTTTGGTCTAAAATTTTGCAAAATGGTCATTGAACAAATTTTGGACATTTTTACAAATGGACATGTGAAAGTCCCCATTGCTTGGGAAAATTGATTTCTTAATGGTGATTTTTTAGAAAACGTGTGGTCAAAAAGTAGAGATTTTTTTGAATTTACGAGTAAAATTATTTTATTGAAAATATATGCGATTGAAAATAAGTTCGAAAAAAAAAAGAGACTATATAAAATAATAGGGCTCAAATTTGGCTTAATATTTGACAACATAAACTGTATCAATATCACGTCAATTCAAGTTATGAAACAATCTAATTTCTAAAAATTGAGAACATGCTTTCTCATTTTCAAAGGTTGGCGATCTACTTTTAAGAACAATAAGACGTGACAATACAAAGATGGAGACAAAAATATAATCAATGAAGTAATTAAAAATATAAAAAAATTTGTGTACATACTACATAGATAGATAATCATTGTCTTTATTAATTAAATAATGAGCATTAAATGGATAGATACAACAATCATGTTATATGTACAATTTTTATCGACGATATTGATTGACATCTACACACTTGACACTATCATATTCATTCATTTTAAAAATTATTAAAATTTATTTTTAATATTAATGATTCGAATTTTGATAATATATAATTGTCGATCAAGGTTATCATCAATTATGACAGGACTGGTTTTCGTGTCGGTACAAATGCCAAATCGATCCTAGATAGCATCTTTGACAGCGACTCTACCTAGTAAAGAATATCACATATAAATAAGCTCACCACATTATAAGATTAATCATTAATATATAGAATACTGATCCTATATTAATAATTCACCATACCCACATTAGCATGTGTTCGGTGTACATTATAATACAAAAAAAAATGTCTTCATTCCGTCACAACATCAAACAGTGTCACAATTATAGTCATTTTTTCCATTTTTGCCTCTATTACCATTGTTACACAATTCCAATTTCTTTGAATATAACGGGCACCATTTTGTAGCCGGTGGAAACAAAATTATCTTCGACTTGCTGGAATTATATAAATTTTTACGTCTTTGCCAAATTATGGAAATAATTCATTTCCGTAAATTCAACTTAATATCTTGTTCCAATAAATCCCGCATTTGATATACTATTCATAACACATTACTACGAGCAACAAATATTTTGACCTACATTTCTACAGTGGGTTCACGGTTCCACTTGGCGAAGAGACATGCACAACTTCTAGAAATGCTTGGTCTCCGCGTGTGGTCGGCGTGTGCGGTATGAAGTAAGGGAAAGGTGGAGAAGCGGGCTGGCAATCGGTAGGTTGTTGCTCGGAAACGGAGATCTTGTTTTATGGCTTCTCGGTTACAGCTGGAGAAGAGAGCAGAATGTTTTCCCAATAGCGTCCAAGCTAGTTTGGGGGTAAAGGTAAAGGTGACAAACCATTTTTCAACAGCTATTGGTTGGACAGTGAAGTACCTACACGTTGTCAACCTGTTACTGTTATAACGTTCACATTTCATCTACTTGAACTTGAAAAATATGGCCCAAACAGGGGCTTAATAAGTGTTAGCTATTATAAAGGAAGAAAATATATAGAAAATTTAACAATTTCTTATTTAATCTACTAGGAGGAGACGAACATCAACGAAAAGACAATTAAGAAATGTTTGTTTAGCCCCTATTTAATTTTTGGGAAATGATGATTGTACACCATGCCATATAGCATGATGCACCATGAATAAAAAATTTATGCCCCCCATCTATGTGAGGGGGCTGTAAGCATGGTGTACATGTAACAATTCTCTTAATTTTCTTTCTTTAAAACTTTTTTTTTTTTTAAGTTCTATCTTTAAAGACTAGCCTTATCAAGAGTAACAGCACAAACTCTTATATATTAGTCTATATTTTGATAATTTGTCAATGTTAAATTTATCTTTTAACATGCATCACAAAATGGTGGCTTGTTTGAGTAGATCATTTTGAAATCCGTATGTTCATTAAAGTCTTAATCGAATCAAATTGTTCCTTTTAAGTTTAATAAACTCTGATACTTTAAGATTTTATACTAAAATGTCAATCGTATTAATAAAAGTAACTCAAATCCTTATATGTTAATCTAATATTTTGAAAATTATTCGAGTGAGATTTATTCCTTAACACATTCTTTAATAATTTTGAATGTAAACTCAAATTTGTTTCTACTTTTTAACTATACGGCATCCAAAAAAAATAGCATTATACTAAATTTAATCTAAATAATGGACTCAAATGGAACTTAAGCCTAGCTATGTCAACGAGCCAAGTCGAGCCCGAGCCGAAAAAAAAAAGCTCGGGCTCGGCTTGAGCTTTTTTGGGCGGAGCTTTTTTTGGTTCGAATTTAGCCGAACAAAGCCTGGCCGAGAAAAAAGGGGCTAGGCCCGAGCTTTGGCTTGAGCCTTAGTCGGGCCGAGCCCGAGCCCGAGCCCGAGCCCGAGCCGAGCCGGCTCGTATATTACTAAAAAATAATAAAATAATTAAAAAATAAAAAACTGCCCAGTAGGCAGGCAGCTTTTTGAATTTTTTTTTTTAATATACGGGTCGGCCTGGGCTCGGGCCAATACCCCAAAATGGGGCTCTGCCCGAGCCTGAGCCGAGCCCGGCTCGGGCTTTTTTCGAGCCAGCTCGAGCCGGCGATATTTTTTTGCCATCCCTACTTAAGTTCCTGTTTGACAATTATTATTTCTAAATGTTTTAATTCTCATACTTATTTTCAACCACTTAATAAAATATTTTTTTCTATTTTTTAATCGCACATTTTTCAAAAATCACTATTTAAAACTCAAACAACATGAATTGGATATGAATGCGTTTGAGCAACATTGTTTTGAAAGAATGTATTTTAGAATAGTAGATTGATAAAGAATATATGATTAAAAAATAAAAAAAAAAGTTATTGATGTGATGAAAAATATTATTTTATTGAAAAATGTATAATTAAAAATGAGTAGAAGAATTAAAATAAAAAATATATATATATGGATCAACCAGGGACTTAGTTTTGAACAATCATGAGCTTTTAAAAAGAGAGAATGAATTTTCTTTAGGTTTCAAGCAATTACAAGATAAGCCTTGTTGTAGGTAAATTTCCTTTTCCATCCATGCTGTTTTCTGCCAAATTTACCAACTCCCAAATCACGTGACCCTCAAAACAAGCATGAAAAACCAGGGTCATTTGTGTAAAATCAAATCAACCCGGAAAGAGGAGGGAAGGGAAGGGAAGGGAAGGGAAGGGAAAAAGATATGTAACCGTTGTGGAGTATGCAAGGCTCATAAAAAGTAGGCCCCACAACAGCAAAATCCACACCACAGATCATTACCACATCACATGGTTTCGCTGTGCTAATGGGCCCCACTCTCCACTTTCTCTCTCTATATTTTTTTGTTCTCTCTCTCTCACCTAAATTCCAAAACGTTGTACCATTGGTCCTGAATTTATTATTCGAGTAGCAAATTAGTCACTTAGTTTTGAAAAGGAACAGGTTGGTCCACTAACCCTTCATTATTCTTGACACAATTAAGTCTTAATGACGAAAAACATTCTACTTTTCATTTAAATTTTAACATTGTTGAACAAAAACGATGCAACTATTCATTATATAGACTAGAACACTCAAATGATATTGATCATATGACATAAAATGTTTGGCTTATTTTCACTAGATGTCAATTATTATTTTTAAATAAGATTGTCAAAGTTCGATTATACAAGTAAATATCAAAAGTTGAAATCTTGAATTTTAGCAACAAGAATGTCCCGTAGAAAGAAGAATTGCTGGGGGAGCGAAGATGATATTATTGACATGCAACAATAACCAAAGAGCTTTCAGTTCAACTAGCTCTTATTTCAATGAAAAATTTAACGAATATTAAATTGTTAAAAATTCACTATTTTTGTAATTGACTAATAATTTAGTAACTATAATATAAAAATAAAATCAAAGGCTAACTTGCTTTCAATTTTTAAAAATAAATAGAGGACCTATAATGAAATTTCTCAAAAGTTCAATAAAATATAGGACAGTTATATATTCACAAGTAGGGATGGCAATGGGGAGGGTTCGGGGCGGGGCGGGGCGGGGCGAGGAGGGCGCAGAGACAATCCCGTGCCCCGCCCCACATTAGGCGGGGCGGGGCGGAGCGGAGATTTGCCCCGTTTACCGTCCCGTTTAATTTTTTTTTTAATTTTTTTGTATTATTTTTTGTAATTATTTTTTATTTTTTAATTTTTTTCTTTTTGCACGGAGCGGGTTCGGGGCGGGGCATCCCCTCCCCGCCCCGCCCCGCAACCAGCGACGGGGCGACGCCCCATGCCCCGCCCCTTCACCCCGTCGGGGCGAGTTTTTTTTGCCCCATTCGGGGCGGGGCAAAGCGGGGTGGGGAAAATTGCCATCCCTATTCACAAGTCATTTTATAAAAACACCACGTTTTATTTACATTAAAAATTATTAATTTTTTTTATTTATTATCAGATTTATATCTTATTTTTTTTTCTTTATGTTCTTATATTTAACATTTCATTAACTAATAAATCTTGTGCTCAATCACGATCTTATCCAAATATACTGTTACAGTAAAAAAATTAAGAAACACAATTTAGTCTAAATCTTTTTTTCTATTTAAGAATATGAGGGACGAATAAGTCTCCCTACTTCATTTTAACAAAATATTTGGACCTAAATTTCATTGGGATAGCTTGTGTTGATTTGAAATAAAATGAGTAAAAAAAACAATTGGGAATATAAATATGATAATTAGTAAAGTTTATGGACTTTTATGTACTTATAATATGGTGTAATTAATAAAAGATGTGGTCTATATTTGGTCTAAAATATTTATAAAAAATTTTAATTCCTATAATGTCCTTATCTTATCCATGAATCCTCCTCTCCCTCACATCTCTCGTCACTTTTAAAAGCACAATTCCCTACGTTTCTCTGCAACATTCAGCTGCAGCGGGTTTTAGAGAAAGAATCATCAAACCCTTTTTAGAGAGAGAAAATGGCGAAGGAAGTGAGTGAAGAAAGGCAGGTACATCACCATGGAAAGGACTACGTGGATCCACCACCGGCACCATTGCTAGACATGGGTGAGCTCAAGCTCTGGTCCTTTTACAGAGCTCTCATCGCCGAGTTCATCGCCACCCTTCTCTTCCTTTACGTCACCGTCGCCACCGTCATTGGCCACAAGAAGCTAAACGCAGCCGACCAATGCGACGGCGTTGGCATTCTTGGTATCGCCTGGGCCTTTGGTGGCATGATCTTCATCCTCGTTTACTGTACCGCCGGCATCTCAGGTACTCTATTCACTACCTCAAATTCTTCTCCAAAAGCACCACATATTCCTTGAAATTTCCCTGAATTTATTTTCTCTATTTGTGCTGTAGGAGGTCACATAAACCCGGCTGTGACTTTTGGGTTGTTCTTGGCAAGGAAGGTATCGTTGATCCGTGCAGTTATGTACATGATTGCACAGAGTTTGGGTGCCATCTGTGGAGTTGGGCTGGTGAAGGCCTTCATGAAGGGGTACTACAACCGTCTAGGCGGCGGCGCTAACTCGGTGGCTCCTGGTTACAACGCCGGCGCAGCTTTGGGTGCTGAAATTATTGGTACCTTTGTGCTTGTTTACACCGTCTTCTCCGCCACTGACCCCAAGAGAAATGCACGTGACTCGCACGTCCCTGTAAGTAGAAGCAATTTCTAGCTTATTTTGTGGGTTTTGCTTTTTCTAAAGTAAACGTAACTTATTTTGGATTATTTTCAGGTTTTGGCTCCTCTTCCAATTGGGTTTGCAGTGTTCATGGTGCACTTGGCAACCATCCCTATTACTGGAACTGGTATCAACCCTGCTAGGAGTTTTGGAGCTGCTGTCATCTTCAACAATGACAAAGTCTGGGATGACCATGTAAGTTGGTTTGGATTAGTTACTCTTTTTTGGCTTCTTATTTTTGCTGAACTTATGAGTAAAAAGATTTGGATGGTGCATGCAGTGGATTTTCTGGGTCGGACCATTTGTGGGAGCATTGGCAGCAGCAGCATATCATCAGTACATCCTGAGAGCTTCAGCTATTAAGGCATTGGCATCATTCCGCAGCAACCCCACAAACTAATAAGCAAAATTTAATTTCTTCGTCTGTTCTATTCTGTAATCTATTTGTTTGCTTTAAGTGTGCAACAGAATTCTGTCTAATCTATATGAGAGACGAGTCTCCCCTTTCTTATTTTTAATTTAAATTTTTAGGTTTTGGTCGTGTATTTATTTAATTTTATTTTACTTGGCAAGAGACAAGATAGTGCCGTGGTGTTGATTTATTTATTTTTCTAAATTCTTAGTTTTCTCTCTCTAAAGTTCTTGGCTTAATCTCTCTTTCTCTAAATCTATTTTCTAGTGCTTTCTCTTTCCTTTCAAACCTCACCGAGGATCCGTTTGATTGTAAGAATAAAATTGAATGGAAAGAAAATAAATTTTAAAGAATTGAATTGTCTAGAACTTATTTTATTAGAAAATTGTCAATTAATTGTGTTTGATTGATATAATTTTTCACTTGAAAATATTGGAATTTGGATCTGTTAGTGTTCGTTTGACTCTATTTTCCATAAAAATTTTCATTAAAGGAATAAAATTTATTACAATTGGAGATAAAATTTATTTTCATTGTTAAAAATAATTAGAAAAAAAAAAGGTTGCCTATAAACACTTTTCCCACCAAACCGGTGGAAAAAGCTTTTCCTCAAAAATTAAGAAAATGTGAAAAATCAATTTCATAAAAAATTTAGTCAATCAAACATGTAAAAATGTGGAAATGAAATTTAGAGCTTGTTTGATGTAAATTAAAATTAGATTTTAATCTAAGTCAAAGTCAAACAATTAATATTAACTACATTTTTCATGGATCACACAATTTTTCAACAACACATTTCAAAAATTTCTATCAAAATCTACTAAAAATTTAATTTTAATCCCTACCAAACACCCCTTAATTTTCATTTTCCACGGAAAAAAAAAAGTCAAATCAAACAGGGACTAATATTGTCTGAAGCTTTTGTGTTGTTGAAGGAATATAGAATATGTATTTGGCATCATACATTTAAAATCATAATAGAACAAAAATAAAAAAGAATTTTTATATATTCACTTGTGAATTAGCTCTTGATAAAAATTAAAATCTAAATTTTAATTTAATGTGTGTTTGAGCCACATTATTTTGAAAGAATGTAATTTGGTATAGTAAATTGATGGAGAATGCGTTGTTGAAAAAGAAGAAAAAATTATTGATGTGATGGAAAATATTATTTTATTGAAAAATATGTGGTTAAAAATGAATAGAAGAATAAAAATGAAAATTTTAATGTGGCTCGAATAGGGGCTAAATCAAAATCAACAATGAATTTTAACTACATTTTATGAGATTCACAATTTTTTAATCATATATTTTATCAATTTTTATTAAAATTTTGATTTTAATCCTCATAAAAAAGGGAATGTACAAATCGAGGATCTCATTTCAAAAAAAGGAAAAAAAAAAAAAAAAAAAAAAAAAAANAAAAAAAAAAAAAAAAAAAAAAAAAAAGTACCCCTGGGATTGACTCAGACTAATTAATAAAAGATCTAAAATTGGAAGTAAGGAAACAAATCACATTTCCAGAAAAGATTTTAATATCGTAGAAAAACAAAATTTGAGTTTGGGCGGTGTCCAAAATTTTGAAGTGGGTAATATGATTGTTAATTTAAAAGTGGAGAGAAAAGTTTTGAATTTGCCCGTAATTAATAAAATAACTTTCTTAATATGATTTTAAAAATGAAGGTTCTGATACCAAACAAGGTAGTTCATAGACCCCTTGATGCAACAAAATCATCGTGCAATTGAGGTGAATGTTGTAAAACTTCCTACATCCTTAACACCACCAAGTGCATGACTCTGAAGGCGATGATAGAAGATATCAATGAGAGGGATTAGATAGCAATGCAAGGTGCCGAATAGAGGGATGTATAGTCAAAGCTCAACACAACTTCAGAATTATTGACCCATCAAAATCTACCGTATCATAGAAATCACTGATATTAAGGCCCAAGCAACTCAGGAAATCAAGGGCCAACAAAAAGATTCAAATAGTCTTTGAAGGTCTGTATGTAGGAGAAAAAACCATGAACTCGCAGTGGAACTAGACTAGAGATACCATGTAGCGTCCAATGTGGAGCTACATGGTACACTTATCATGGAATTGAGGCTTAAAGAAGTTTATGGGGATAATGGTGGAACATTTTATTTCCCATGGTTTAGCAAAACACTTCTTAAATGCTTCCATAAAATTGCTAAACCATTATTATTGGAAACGAACTGCTTTCCATTTCTGCTTAAGGAATATTATTGTACGTAAAGTAACATTGGTAAACATCATACCAAAATCAAATTTTCTCAGTATTATAGCTGGCTTATGGTCAAGAACATTGTATTTCCCATCTAAAGTGTGCAATGTAAAAATAATGTATATACCTTAGTTGCTCCACGACAGTGCACAAAAGTAAGTTTTTAAAGGAGCTGAAAAAATTGACAAGTGATATTTTAAGGTGCAGTTTACGGAGTGTTATTTGAACAAGACAGTGTTCTCAGCATTAAGGAAAAATATAAACAGCTGAAAATAGTATATGAAATGCATCATATTATGTTTTCTAGATCTTTGCACAAGATAATGCAAACCCCAAAGTTCGAAATATAATCCATTTGCGAATTATACAATTGACATATACATTAATTATACAAGAAATAATCAAATCTCGTATGCTAGCTATAAATGTTGTATCAGGATTGATGTCCCAGAAAAACAATTTGTTTGTGTTACATATACGACATTCTTGAAAACTAATGACATAAGATAAAATTCCCAAAAGAAAGATGGTTCAATTGAGGAGGCATATACTTTTCAAAAGTATATATAAACTTAAATAAATGTCAAAATCTAAAATAGATCCAAGTACCTAAATAAAAAGATGACAAGTTATGTCTATACGGAGAAGTTATAGAATCAAATTTCAATAGTTGTCGTTAACATATTTATAGTACAATTAGCGTGCAATAAACATACTAAATAAAAAGAAATTTACTAGAGAAACTTGAAATTTTTAAACCTGCAGTCTGAACACCTAAAGTGTAAAGTGAGTCGTACATATTTGAAAGGTAAATGAGAAACGAAGTCCTAAGATATAATGCACAACTTTTAATATAATGACTTTCGTAAAGATTTGTACAAACAATGCAATCACACGTCAATCTATTGTTAGCCTGACAATATGTGAAACGTGATATGCATTCTAATAAATGTTATTATAGCCAACTAATATTGCATGACTACAATAATATGTATATAAATCCTTGAATAATTTAATATGGTCCGGAGCATTTTGAGCATTTTGTCAATTGAATTCCTAAAGAAGTCCTGAGAATATTTCATATGGACATATCCATTTGACACCATTTGGTTATTTGTTCAGCTAATGAAAATGAAAAAGATGACCATTTTCGTTTTCAAGTTAATAATGAATAACTTATTAGTCTCGAGGGATAATATCTTAGTACAATATATGCATTATTGGATCTTTCAATTTTATGGTTTGGGGATAGTTGATTATATTTATGCGTGTATTATTTTATCCACAAAAGGCTCATCAACCAATCTTTACCCACATATGGTTATCACGGCAATTTATGTTGCTAGTGGCGGAGACCGGTCGGGGTTAGTGGAGTCCTTGTCCCCCACTAAAATTTGAGGGGAAAAAAACATTAAACAATTTTTTTTTATTGTTTTTATTTATTTATTTATTTATTTTTAATATTATTATGTTTTGTGTTAGAAAAAAAAAAATCATCTAAAATTAGGTCAGATTGAATTCGAGTCTTGCCTCCACCACTGTTCACAAAAAGACATCATCTAGTGCAACACTTGAGGAGTTTAATTAATAAGATACAGATCTCAAATGATATTATCATTAGGTGTAGTATGCTTATGTTGTGCTCTTTTTCTTTAACTGATATATTGTTTCATTTTTTCCTATTAAGGTTGTGGATTGTGGTTCTTCAAAACACGAGTTTATAAGTGGAATACGTTTTTTAACTTGACTTTGTCCACTTGTTTGGTTGGTATTGGTTCATTTGCCTTCACATGAATTTGTGCTTGTAGGGAGTAACCTGGACCCTTGATCTTAATCAAGGGCTGATGACAAGGGTATAAATATCCTTTGGGGCTACTGTACAGTCACTAATTTTCTTTCACTGCCTTCAGGTTTTTCATGGTTTTCTCTCTCGCTGAGACAATTTCATTATTTCTTTGAGCGTTTCACTTCTGGTTTTGAGCAATTTACTTAGTGATTTGTGTTGGTTGTAATTAGTCTTGTCTAAGCCTGGAATCTTGTGTAATTTTTCACTTAGTGTTCAGTTCTTAGGTTTCATTTAGGGGTTTCATTTGGACTCCAAATGAAATCGGAAAATCTGAAAGTGAGGCTGTTAAGTGTTGATTTTCGTTTTTGCATTTTCGATTTCTTGCTGTGTTTGATTCGGTAATTGCATTCTTGGGTATTAAGAATGAAAGTCCAAGATTGGCTAATCAAGAGGGGAGTGAATTGGTTATTAAAACTTTTTTGTAAATCACTTAGGAGTTTAATATAGTGAACGTACAAATGTAGAGAACAATCTAAACACAAGTAAACATTTAAATTTGCGCGAAGTAAATGCGTTGAGTAAATGGGATAGAGAGTGCAAACGATATGTTATGGAGGTTCGATCCAATGCAATGATCTACGTCTCCCGTTACCAAACTCTTCAATACGAGCTAGGCTTTTTCCACTATCGTGATTGACTTATGGTGCAATCCAACCATTTACAAAGCTTTCGATAACTTATAAACAAGGAGCATCGATCCTTTTATAATGTTGAGCTTTTCAAGACCTCAACACGACACACACTATTGAGCTTTATATGACCTCAATATGACCATTGATTCAAAAGAGTTTTACAAGTGAAATATTATCTTCTTTAATGAATAATAGATTCAAAGTTGAGAACTAGAAGAGAAGAAGACAAGCACTTTAATAGATAGCAATGAGTATAGCTCAAGTGTTGGATTTGAAAAACTTTGATAAAATTGATTTTCTAAATTTAGAATGATCAAAATTTTTTCAAATATAAATCAATTTATGAGGATGAATAAATAATGAAGATAAAAAATTTATCTCAATAAATGCTCACTTATTGCTCTAGGAAATGTTAAAATTAAATGTAAAGTGAGTTGGTATTTATAGATGAAAAATCGTCAAAAATTCTATCGTACCGGACGCGATGTACCGGACGTCCGCTACGTACAGGACAGTCAACTAGCCATTTTTGTCAGAAAATATGTGTTTCGATTTTTTACCTTTGAAAATATATTTTATGAGTAAAACATTTTTGTCGTAATTTTTCGATCGTAAAACCAAAATTTGAGCTCGTCTTGATTCATTGCCAAGTATTAAAATATTTTACCTTTACATATGATTGTACAATGTCTAATCATCTTGACTTTATCGTTCTTTTGACTTGTATCTTGATTTGCGCCTTTTGCAAATCTTTAAGTTCCAATTCGATCGTCGCATGCAAGTTATTTTACCTCGAACTTCGTGTCTTTAATTCTATTGATTTGCAATAGTCACTATAGACACTCGAAATCAATCTGTTAGAAATAAACGCAATTAGTTTGTGATAATCAAAACGAGATGTTAACCATATGTCAACAATTTCTCCCTTTTTGATTATGACAAACACGATGATTTGCAATGTATAAATTAAACAAATTAATAAGGAATAAAATTGTATTCATAAATTTTCTCTATTTATTTCACTTATATTCCCTCTGTTAAACATAGTCATGCAAATCTATATTTTATGTTTTTCATCTTTTAGTATAAGCAAAAAGTGCGGCAAGTAATAAGAAAAAAAGGCAATTATAGAAAGCAAGAATGATTTAACATTGTATTGTAATAATTCAAGTAGGCATTGCAATACATAATCAAAACTGTCAACCACAGTCAAACTTAGTGATATCAATTTAAGTAAAAAATAAAACTACTGTGTCGGAGGAGGAGGAAGAGGAGGATGTGGGAATCGAGCAAGGAAGTCGGCAAAGAAAGCGGTTTGCTGGGCCTGCATCTCGACCTGCCGTGCAAGGATCACATCCTGCTGTGCTTGGATCGCGTCCTGCTGGGTCTGAAGCGTAGCTTGCTGTATCTGTATATCTCGCTCATCCCATTGACTGTCATAGTAAGAGAATCGATCCACCCAGTCAAAAGAAAAAACTGGTCCTCGGCAAGTCCTAGAGGAGTACTCAACGTCGGAGTAGCGAGCGAAGGACCCATGGCAGTAGGCATGCCCTCGTCGTCGTCATCGTTCTCCTCTTCTTCGAATGGTAGTGTGGCCCGAAGCTGGGTCGAACCCCTTCGTCTCAGCCACCCATTGTCTGTCTTTTTTAAAGATTTGCATATGTTTGAGAATGGTGGAACTAATGATGTCGGTAGGATGGGGTTTGTTCTTCGTGAATAGGAACGTCAAAGTGTTTGAAGATCTTAGTTAAAAGCATGCCGTAAGGAAGTACCTTAGTATATCGTGAAGAATGAATGAGCTTCATAAGACCTAATGCGATGGTCGGAAAATCGATTCGCCGATCGACAAGGAAGAAATCGAGAATGAAAAAATCAAAGCAGTTTATTTCGTCTCGATGCCATTTCCTAGGTAAAATGATGTTAGCAATGATATGTTTTAGAACTCTACATGGGAGAGTAAGTTGGTTGGTCGAGATTTTTATAACATTTTCAAAATATTTTCCCGTCACACGACGACAAGCGTCGGCCGGGTTATAACCATCCACCCAAGGGTGGGTTTTGTGCACAAATTTTTGAATATCACATGGTGCAAGTTCGAGAAGAGTGCGAATGAGGGGTTTGGAGACGGTGACACGAACATTTTGAACAAGACAGGTAATGTCATCCGAACGAGTATTAACGGTCATATTCCTATAGAACTCTTATATTAAACGTGGATATGCATTTTCTTCTAATGTGCAAACTGACGCCCATCCCATATTCATAAAGTGTTCTTCTATTCTAAATACGGGTGCATCGAAAGTAAATGAAGGGAAATCTACGTTTTTACCTAATAGGACGGGCGACTTCTCAAAGGGGTTCGTCAGCGTCTCGTGTTTGAGGTCCATTCCTTCATCGGATGATGGAGATGGGGATCGGCGAACGGTTTGCTTGAGTCTCTTTCCTTGGCCTCGTGAGGTCGACATTTTGCTAAAAAGGAGAGTTAGGGATTTTCAAAAATTATGGCTTGAAGGGGAAGGATTTTGAAATTTTGGAATGCAATCCTTTGAATAAATGTTGGAAAACCTTACAAAGAGAGATGTTTCCACAAAAAGTTTGGATTTTGAGCAAAAATCGAAGTGGAAGTGGGAGAGGAATTTTTAGGGCTCGATTTTTCGAAGGGAATTGGAGTTTTGGCCGAAAATGTGAAACTTAGAGTATCAATTTTGGATGGAAATCGACTTTTGGGAAGAGAAGTTGATGGAAGTGATGATTACAGAGTTTGAATTTGAGGATTGTAGTAGAGTTGGAGAGAAAATGAGGAAAGAAATGGGAAAATCGCGAATAAGAACTGAAAATATTCAGTATCGGACATTCGCTATGTGTGCCGGACGTCCGCTAAAAAAATGCAGAAAAGAAAAATAAAATTGTCCTACCGGACACGATATACCGGACATTCGAATTTTTTTTAATTTTTTTTTTGTGTGTGATAAGATAGAGGAAGAGAAATTTTTTGGAGAAGCTTAATGTTGAATGTTGTTTGACTCGATAATACCCAAATTTCGTCTAATGAACGAGAAGCGATCGGGTACAAGAGGTTTGGTGAAAATATTGGTCAATTGGTTTTCCGTGTCAACAAATTCTAGCGAGATCTCGCCGTTTTGAACATAATCTCTAAGAAAGTGATGTCTTATCTCATTGTGTTTAGCTCGAGAATGCAAAACGGGATTTTTAGATAAGTTCATAGAACTAGTATTGTCACACATGATATGAACATGATCCTAAGATAGGTGAAAGTCGTTAAGGGTTTATTTCATCAATAATACTTGTGCACAACAACTCGTAGTCGAGATATATTGGACCTCGGCCGTAGACAAAGCCACAGAGTTTTGTTTTTTGCTGAACCACGGAACTAAGGCAAAGCCTAGAAAGTGACAAGTGTCGCTAGTGCTTTTCCGATCAACTTGACAACCAGCCCAATCAGCATCCGAGTAATTAAGTAATTCAAAATGAGTTCGTTTTGGATACCAAAGTCTTAAGTTTTGAGTCCCACTAAGATATTTAAAGATTCTTTTTACGACTTTAGAATGTGATTCCTTAGGATTTGATTGAAATCGAGCACATAAACATACAATAAATATAATATCGGGCCTACTTACAGTTAAATAAAGAAGGGATCCGATCATACATCGATACTTAGTGATGTCAACGGGAGTGCCTTGATCATCTTTGTCAAGCTTCACGGAAGTGCTCATCGGCTTAATGTCATTCATTTCGAACTTCTTTAGCATGTCTAGTATGTACTTACTTTGATTTATGAATATGTCATCACATGTTTGTTTAATTTGAAGTCCAAGAAAGAATTTGAGTTCTCCCATCATACTCATTTCAAATTTCATGCTCATATTTTTCGAAAATTCTTCGCAAAGTTGAATATTTGTTGCCCCAAAAATAATGTCATTCACATAAATTTGAACAATAAGCATGTCTTGCTTTTGAGTTTTAATAAAAAGAGTAGTATCCACTTTTCCGATAGAAAAACCATTTGAAAGTAGAAATTTACTCAATCGTTCATACTAATCTCTAAGAGCTTGTTTTAGTCCATAAATAGTTTTTATAAGTTTAAAAACATGGTTTGGAAACTTATGATTTGTAAAATCGAATGAATCCATTCAAAAATGCACTTTTAACATCCATTTGATAAAAAGTAAAGTTTAGAAAATCAAAAGTTTTTCAAGTATAATTCAATTTATGAGAATGAATAAATAATGAAGATAAAAAATTTATCTCAATAAATGTACACTTATTGATCTAGGAAATGTTAAAATTAAATGCAAAGTGAGATGGTATTTATAGGTGAAAAATCGTCAAAACTTCTGCTGTACCGAACGCGGTGTACCTGACGGTCAACTAGCCATTTTTGTCAGAAAATTAGAACGGTTGAATTCTTGACCGCTGGAGCCAAAACAATCATACCCGACATCCGGTACAACATTTTTGGCTCGAAACGTCCTCGTTTTAATATTTGAAAAATGTAAGAGTTTGAGGGACGTTTAAAAATATTTTTCAAGGTATTTGTTATATTTTAAAAATACGTGTTTCGATTTTTCACATTTGAAAACATATTTTACGAGTAAAATATTTTTTTCGTAATTTTTCGATCGTAAAACCATTACAATGTCTAATCGTCTTGACTTTATCGTTCTTTTGACTTGTATCTTGATTTGCATTTTTTGCGAATCTTTAAGTTCCAATTCGATCGTCGTATGCAAGTTATTTTGCCTCGAACTTCATGTTTTCAATTCTATTGATTTGCAATAGTCACCATATACACTCGAAATCAATTTGTTATAAATAAACACAATTATTTTGTGTAATCAAAACGAGATGTTAACCATAGGTTAACAAAGAACCCAACAAATTGGTATCAGAGCCTCGTAAGGCCATGGGTAAGGGTTTGTCGATTATGTTTTCATTTTCTTTTCGTATTGATGCGTTTATTCAATTGTACAGTATCCTGTAAAAGTCTGAACGAGGTTCTTGAATGATTGGGAGATGCTAAATTCCTCTTCTGAATTGACGCCGGTTTATTAAATACTGTAATACAAAATATTATTGGTAAGATCGTTTCAATTACCTCTTATCAGTAATTTGATTTACATGCTGAGTATAATTCTGTCAATACTGTGAATTGCATATTGAATCATTTTGCTAACTGAAATAGGAGCACGTTTAGGGTTTATTCTCTGTTAATCAATCTGAGTGTTTTTTTGGTACCGATTGTGTTTACTCAGTTATTGATTGGTTTGTTCTTACTTCAATTTCTGCATATTTTAATAGTGTTGTTTCATTCGGTGTCTTGCTTACTTGTCATGCATTGCACGAAAAATTTTCAAAACTTTTTCTGCAACTTAAGTAATTTTCAGATTGAAAACTACTTATGTTCACGAGTAATAGCCACCCTTTTACAGAATCCGTGATGGGTTCGAAGGTTGAATTATCACAATTCGATGAAAATGGGGATTACTCGATTTGGAAGTAGAAAATGAGAGTCATATTGTCCTAACAAAGGGTTGCTAAAGCACTTGATGATTTGGCAACATTTTCTGATGAATTGAAATAAAGCTAAGCCTGACGAAATTCTAGTTATGAATGAACTAACATATAGTTATATTATAATGCATTTATCTGATGACAATGTAAGACAAGTTGAAGAACATACCACTCCTAAGAACTTGTGGACTGCTTTAGATGCTTTGTTCTTAACTAAGACATTGCCTAATAAGATCTACCTCTTAGAGAAATTGTTTAGCTTTAAGATGTATAGTGGAAAGAATTTAGAGGCTAATTTGAGTGATTTTAGTATCCTAGTTAAGAGTCTTGCTCATAATGAAAATAAATTTGATGATGAAGACCTTGTTGTAATTTTCCTTAATTCCTTACCTGATTCTTTTAAGGATTTAAAGAATTCGATAAAATACTCAAGAGGCGCTCTAACACAAACCAATGCTTTAAGATCTCGGGAATTGGAGATCAAGAAAGAATCTAAAACAAGTACAAAAGATGAGAGTATGTTTGTAAGAGGGGGAACTGAGAAGAAAGAAAATAACTTCAATAACAGAAGATTCAAATCCAAATCTAAGACCAGATCTAAATCAAGAGATAAAATCAATAATAAATGTTACCATTGTGGAAAATTAGGTCACTTTAAGAAAGATTGCTTTGAATGGAAGAAGAAACATAAGGATCACAACAATGATGAATTGAATAATTCAGCTGTTTTTTCTGAATTAGATAGCCTTCTTGTGATGACTATTTCAGATGAAGAAGTTGATAAGGACTGGATCTTAGATTTGGGGTGTACATTTCATATGTGTCCTAATAGGTCATGATTTAATAATTACAAAGAAGTTGAACTCAATAAAGTGTATATGAGTGATAATAACTCTTAGAGTGTTCTTGGTATTGGTGACATTACCATTAGAATGTATGATGGTATT
>CAIGRN010181025.1:0-26037 GCA_903798345.1 Fraxinus anomala | reverse complement strand
TGAAAACAAAAAAGTTTGTGACGCACCGTTAGATGAGAAGACACGTGGTCTCATTTCGTGATCAAGGCATCTCCTTCTATGTATCAATCCATCAACCTATGACGGGCATTTAATGAGGTAATTAATGTTTTCTGAAAATTAGACTTAGGACTTGACCTTTAGGAGTATGTTGCAAAGACGTCAATCAATTATAAGATTTGTCCAAAAGATTTCCTTAAAAGAAGTGGTATTAAAAGATGCTTTCTATCAGTTAAGAGGCTAGTCGCTTTGGACATGTTCATGGCAGCAGACGTGGCACCTCAACTTCGTCCACGAAGGGTTGCCCCCAAGGCACATTGGATGAAGTGATCAATCACCTCGGCATGGTCCCACCTTGGCCAGTGATGTAGAGTGTGTCCTAGTTGACTTGTAATTGGCTGCCACGTGGAGGTGATCTGGAGCATCAGTGGAAGAGGCGTAACAACTATAATTGGCACCATATTTCAGAAGTGTGTCTCATCTTAACGTCTATGCAGTCGCATGATTGTTTCAGTATTCCATTTTGTAGAATGGCGTTTTAAAAAAGTCGTTTCATTTTGAGTGGAAAGTGTACTTGTTTCGTGAGGCCTCTCCATTCTATAAGAGATGCAAATTTTCGATTGAGGGGTTTTTTTTTAAGCTTATAAATTAGGGCCAAAGATCTGAATTTAAATTTGCCGCATGTGGCATCATCCTTTCGTCTTCCATTTAAGTATCTATTTTTCGCTTCAACCGTGTGTGGTGGGGGTGTCTGTTGCATATATATATATATATATATATATATATATATATAAAATGTTTCTATGTGCATGTCGCTGCGTGTGCTACCATGAGTAAGTGTGCCGTGTTTTGAAATCATCTAAAACGATTCTTAAGTTATTTGCCTGCTATTGTTAACCCAACATTCCAGTAAAAAGTTGAAAAATGTGACATTCCCTTATTTGCAGCATACTCGTTGGATGAAATTGATCATAAGACAAAGGCCTTCCGAGCATCTGCAAATCACTCCATTGGAAATGCCTCATCTTCTTTTGACGTGAGTCTGACAACACTCTGGTACTTGTTTTGTGTGTAATAGTCAATAGAGCATCATGGAGAAGGAGGTGATGTGAGAACTCTTTCATATCATCCCTTCCATCAAAAATTGTGCTGTCATGATAAATTTGCAGACATCATCCATAGGTGCATCACTCTAGTATATTTGCTTTATCATAAACTGCATTTTTGTGAGTGTTCGCTTTAACGATCTCTCTTGGTTCTAATTATTTTGGAAGTTTTGCCAAGTCCAGAAGCATACATTCTCTTAGCTGTAGTATTGTTTAAAAGCAAGAAGGATTAACAACTTTGTCGCAAATTATGCAGAAATTTCAAGCTTATTTAAGCTCTTCTGCAATGGCAGGTGGGATTCTTTTTTTTCTAACGTTGTCATTTTTTTTCTCTGTACCATTTAGCTGGGTAAAGGATTTAAAACTTCTTCATTGCCCCTTGTATATGAGTTATGATTATTTGACAGTTAGTCGCTGTAAGATTATTTGTCGTCTTTCAAATGATAAATTTTACCAGTTTTTTTACATTATTGCAGTTCCTGCTAAGTTGGTTGACCTTTACATTGACTTGAGAAGGTTAACTGAAGAACAAGTTCGAGTAAGTGCCTCTTTACTTCTTTTACCCATTTCTTTGACAATTTCAATGAATGCCTTTTTCTTTTATTCGGTAAATATCCTTGTCAAAATTTATTCAGTATCTTCTTGCTTCATCATAGAGTTTTACAGATCCAAATTCAGACAAGCTCCTGCCTGATATGCACCCCTTGGAGCAACATGTTTTTACCCTTGTTCTCGATATAGATGAGACATTGGTATATTCTAATTGGAAGGTATGACTCCCATGATCAATTTTTTTTTTTTCTTTCATGTAACTTGTTTGGCTTAAGTTGTCACATCGGTGAATTTTTTCAGATTTCATATTTTGGCATATATGCTTTCATGCTTCAGTATTATACAAACAGTTATTCTCCATTCAAAACCTCTCTTCTTTCTAAAATACAATATGCTCTGTTTTTGGTTTGTTGCGTTGTACAAATTTGAATTGATTGGAACTCGCGAATTTATCTTATTCTTCATATTCCTCCCTTTGAAGCGAGAGCGGGGATGGAGAACATTTAAAAGACCTGGTGTAGATGCCTTTCTGGAGCATTTAGCCCAGTTTTATGAAATCGTAGTTTTTTCCGACAAACCGAATATGGTATGATTTTCCCTTATAGAAATTTTTTAGTTTCTTAACTTATTGTATTTGCTAAACTGTCTGACATGGAACTTGCAGGATGTTGATCCGGTGGTTGACAAATTGGATCCAAAGAACTGTATCCGGTATAGACTTTCACGTGGAGCAACAAGATATGTTGATGGCAAACACTTTAGGGTAGGTCAATCCTTTTGCTTCTCAGAAAGTCTTATTTAATATGCCATGCATATATTTTATAATACACATCATGTCTTGAAAGGAAATTCTGAAAATTGTAACTTATTCGCGGGAGTTAAAAGTCAAAGGGATAAATTCATGGCTTACTAAGCAAATAAATACAAATGCAATGAAAATGATCCATTTCATCCCAAATAAAGGAATCAAGAAGAAACAGGAAGCATAACTTCTTCAGCTTCTAAAACTTGTCTGGCATCACTTCTAGTTGCTTTCCAGAAAACTATACTGCTCGCTGGTTGAGTGTATCTTGATTAAATTTCAACTTCTACTTTTAAAAAATATAATTAGTTTTTCACCAATAATGTATTGTAAGGATGTGTTTGAGTCACGTTATTTTGAAAGGATGTATTTTGGAATAGTAGATTGATGGAGAATGTGTGGTTGAAAAAGAAGGAAAAGTTATTGATGTGATGGAAAATAATATTTTATTGAAGAATGTGTGGTTGAAAATGAGTAGAAGAATGAAAATAAAAATTTTAATGTGTGTCGAACGGGAGATGTAGGGAGGGGTAGAACCATTTAAGTAAATGTGAATCCCATTTAAAACTTACTGAGATGTAGGGAGGGGTAGAACCAGGAAAAAGATGGAGTAAAATTTTTTACTCATAAATATAAAATTTATAGCATAGATGGCGTTTAAATATAATGAGAAATGTTACAAAACAAACCAATATAGTCTGCGAGGTAGGCAAGATACTTCGAATTTTGTAGATTAAGAAGCTTTCTTGATTCTTGGAAATCTAAACTGTGGAAATATACAATTTAATAATTCTAAACAAAACCTGCAAGTGATTATAGAAGTATAAAATTGTGGACGTCACTTGCAAATTGTGAGGAAGAATACCTATTGATTTGGAAGTGAAGGATAACATCTGCAATGTTTTTATATGTTGAGAAAATGCTCCTTCCAAGAAGATTTCACTGATCATCAACATGGGCCTGGGTAGGCTGTGATCCATCCAGTCTGCCAGGCTTTGCCAATCTGATCCGACTCATGGATTCAATCATTCATTCCAACCTGACTCTTGTATGCTGGTCTGTTTTTGGACCAGCCCATGAGCAGTACTATCAGGACTGGTCCTAGCGGTTCATAGGTTAAACAGGCCATTTTTATGTCTTCAGTATGCTGCTTTATGTTGCATCCTGGCAGCTGTAGTTGGTATGGGATGAACATTTTTTGTATTCAATGCATTTTTCCTAATGCAGGACCTCTCGATGCTGAATAGAGATCCCAAAAAGGTTCTTTATATTAGTGCTCATGCTCTAGAAGGTAGCCTTCAATCAGAAAACTGTGTTTCAATAAAACCGTGGCAAGGCGAAGTAGAAGACACTGCACTTGTAGACCTTATTCCCTTCCTTGAATGTAAGAATTCTACTTGTACAGTTGTACAAGATTAATTTAATTAAGTGAAATTTAGTTCCTAACTAGCCATTCCTACTACAATTTTTGGTATTCATTGTTTGAGTGCAGATGTTGCTAAACACGCACCAGCTGATGTTCGAACCGTTCTAGCTTCTTATCAAGGACTTGATATTTCAAAAGAGTTCATAGAACGATCCAAAGAGCATCAAAGGTTATCGTCTTTAATTTATCAGCACACATTAATAAACTGTTTCTTTGTTGCCTATTATCTGGATTCAGTATTTCCATCTCTAGGAGCTGCTCAACTTTGGACAACAAGAAGAAATCACAATGCTTTTGGTTTTGATCCAGAATCCATTTTTTGGGGCTAGTCCTTCTTGAAATTTGTTTTTGGTGTTGCCATTCTTTTCCTGTCTGTTGGGTAGTGTATTTACAAGTGCTAATCAGATAACTTTGTTGACCATCTCGATTAAAATAAGCTTGTTTGAAGAAGGGTGGTGTTGGACTATTAAATATTGATTGTGATGCGAAAATTTCCTGGATGAAGAAAAATATTTCTCTTCTTTGCTTCTGATGACCCTCTTTTTCTTGGAAGTCTTGCATTTTCATACTGGTGGTCATTTCAAACCAGTATTCTAATTGTTAAGCTCACAATGCCCTGTTCCAAGTAGGAATGGATTGAGTTTCTCATATTACACAGCATAATAGAATTCTTTTTGCTTGAATCTACTGCTCTTTAAATTTGAATCCGACTTGTCTCCCCTCCCAGAATCAAGGTATATATATATAAATACTTGGCCTCATAAGGTGGTTTATTTTCAGTGTAGTTTTCATTTAGTGTCTTAAGAAATAAATTATTTAATTTGCAGACTGGATTCTGAAAACTCATATAGGATGCTCCAGAGCAATTTGAAGAGTGTCGAGAAGTTTTAGCACTTCAGATCTTCCTATATCCCGTAATTAGAATCCTAGTGGTGTCACTTTAAACTTTGTGTCTTCTCAGTGTAGTACGGGAAGTAAAAAGTCGGAGGTTCTAGGTGGGGTTTCCAATAGTGTAAGATCTTTCCCATATTAATACAATTTGAATGAAAGGGTTGAAAACGTGGAAGTATATTGTGTGGATTATTTCATTGTTGTATCTCGTATTGATTTACCATGATGATATTCCAAATATATTCTGAAAATAATAGTGTACCAACTTATTCTCATCGATGGTGCAGGCGAATGCAAGATCAAATGCAGCGTGGTCGTTTGTGGCGGCATTAAGAATTATGTGGAATCAAATGAACAGAAATTTTGGAAACTCAGTTCGTTTAAATGAAGAAAGAGGGTGGATTATGAATGTCATAAAATAACTGCCATTTTTTTCGTAGGTTTATTATTCAACCTTTGGTGAATATACAAAAATTTTGGATAGAAGATTTGACCGAGAACGAATGGGAAGATTGCCTAGTTCTTTTGCCTTGATTAAATTCAATTAACATCACATCTTTGAAGATGTGTTGGTGATGATTTGAAATTTTTTGACAAGACATAATCTGTGGTTCTGATTTATTTATAACGTTTTTATAATTGGATAAAACTGTCATAGGCAAAAAAAAAAAAAAATTCTGTAAAACATACAGATTACACACATCAATGTGGGGCTTTTTTTTTGTAATATTTAAATCACATGGGGCTGAGAGTCGGTAATTTTTACAGAAGGATTTCTTCTGTACAAGGAGAAAAATTCTAGAAACTTTTGATACTGCTTGAAGTATGTGTATGTGGGAAAGCCCCTTGTCTCGGTTAAATGACCCTTGGCGCCCCTCTCCTTGTCCTGGTCATTGAGTCGGGTCATTGAGCCGGGACAAGGAGCAAGGCTCATGTCTAATAGGAGGCCCAGGCATTTATGGATCGAAAAGGACACTTCAGGAGGTTTTATTTTCACATTTTGGCCTGTCTTTTCCAGAAGTTGCAAAAATGTCCCCGAAGTTAAATATATAATTGTTTTTACCCCTTCACTTTTCTGGCTAAGTGACCAGGACTGATTATAGACATAAATTGACTGGATGTTTATCGAAACTAAGGTATTGTAGAGGAAGAAAAGGGAGAATCTTCGTGGATGGGCTTTCACCAATCGAAGTTTCACACATTTTGTAGATTGAGAATCTTTTTTATTCATTTAAGATTATTCCATGAGATAGGTTCTTCATTTGTTTTGTTCGACTCTTTGTAAAGATTCTAATTTGAACGAATCGGAAAAGAATCTTATCTAGCTCGGCACTTTCTTGACTATCTAGGCGAAGCTTTTATCAACTTACATCTAAAAATTAGCTCAATTTTTATCAAAATTTAAAAAAAAAAAAAAGACTTTTTATCATGGAGTATTGTTCAATATTCGGACCGTTCGGTTGATGTGCCAAATTCTATACAATACCCCTTTTTTTTTTAAGGAGACCTTCATAAAATTTAATGATATATGCAATTGACAAGTTGATAACATTGTGAATTTTATGAAGTACGTGGTTAAAAATAAGTTCTAAGAAAAATGAAAATTTCAGAAAAATGGGGCTATAAAAGTCTTATTCGTAAAAAAATGTACTATATAGTAAGGTAATTATATTCACACCAAAGCTTTTATTTTTTAATTACATTTAAGGTTTTTAATTTTTGTTTATTATAGCACTTATATTCCTAATAATTTTTTATGTCATTTTTAAGTTTTTATTAGTTAATGCATTTTGTATTTGATAATGCTTTTATTTTCAAAAGTCCATTGAAATGACGTTAAAATAGTGTAAAATAACTTATTTTTTCATTGTATTTTGAAAAAAAAAGTACAAAAAAATATTTTCACCCAATTTCAAAATATGAAAATAAAATATTTTGATATAAATCATCATAAAAAACGAGACATATTCGATGAAAAAAGCTGCAATAGGGAAAACTTAAGGAGACTAACTACAATTAAAATGTGGTGATAATATACCCTCCATGGTAATGTAGAATTTGGGCCCACACAAGAATTAACAAACTATAAACGTTAATGTTAACGTTATTATTGGTCAATTAACTGTCACTCCCAAAATTGTACGTTCTTTCACATGGAAATTTTCCATATGCTTAGTTTCTCTCACTAACCCGCTGCACACAGAACACACACTTCCTCTGTTCGTTTTACCGGCGCTGACTGTGAGCAGAGTAGTCTCCTTATAAAGAGAGAGAATAGTGTATGTTCAAGCCCCTAAATAAATGGCTCGATATATTCTGATTCTCTTCTTCACTCTACTCCTCCTCGTTGTGTCCTCCTCCGCGCACGGCGGAGATAATGACTCAGACTCAGACTCCGACTCAGGCTCGCCGGTGGATAAGCCGAACCTGAGATCTCGGTCTCTGATTCTGGTGAAAATATGGTGCCTGATACTGGTGTTTGTTGGGACTCTTGTCGGGGGGATTTCGCCTTACTTCATGAAGTGGAACGAGGGCTTTTTGGTTACTGGGACGCAATTCGCCGGTGGGGTTTTCTTGGGGACTGCTTTGATGCATTTCTTGAGTGATTCTAATGAGACATTTGGTGACTTGACGGAAAAAGAGTACCCATTTGCATTTATGTTGGCGAGTGCTGGATATTTGTTAACTATGTTGGCTGATTGTGTTATTTCTTATGTTTGTGGGAAACAGAAGAATATTTCTGCTTATAATCACACTGAAATCCAAGGTATGTGATTTTTTTCTGCTGCTTACGTTGTTTGTATAGATATATGTATGCATCGGATTCATGGAAGAAATCAAAGAAATTTGTTAAATTTCGGATTTTGTAATTGTTGAAGTGCAAGTTGGAATTGTATAGCGTCAAGACTATTGAGACCGTTTAGTAGGTCGTTTTGAAAAGTTAAAAGCCGATTTTGTGACTAAGAAGCTATTTTGAACATGTTTGGATAAACGGCCAAACGGGTCTTAAAGAAGGAAATTGGATTCGTGGGCGTGTTACACGATATGGAGTTTTAGCTCTTTTTCTTCTTTAAGACTATTTGGTAGGTAATATTCAATATCCCCAACAAACATACCAATGCTATGCGAAAAGAATTTGATTGGCTTTTGAGCTAACAGAAAGCGTCCCACATCATGAAATTTACGCTTTACGTCAAGATTGTTGTCTAATTAATATTTTTCATGTTTGCTTTTCAAGAAAATCATAATTACGTATCAAGCTTGAGTGAGAGCAATGCATTGCTTGACTATAGATGTTCTATCTATTTTTCTTCGTCACTGCAGGTTCTCACGATGAAAAAGGCTCCATTAACAGATTACCTTCCCAGTCGCAGGTGAGATAGCAGAGAGATCGGATATATTCCTCAACGTTGCCTTGGTGTTCTTAGTGAATGATTACATTTTTTTCTGCTTTCTCTATTAGGTTGAGACTGGCGCCGAAGAAAATCTTGCTAAACATTCCCTCACAGGTGCAACTTCACTAGGGGATAGCATCTTGTTAATTGTTGCACTGTGCTTTCATTCCGTGTTTGAGGGCATTGCGATTGGAGTAGCCGAGACAAGAGCAGATGCTTGGCGAGCCCTCTGGACCGTCTGTCTACACAAGATATTCGCTGCAATTGCTATGGGTATAGCTCTTCTTAGGATGATTCCAGATCGCCCCCTCTTATCTTGTGTAGCTTATGCTTTTGCATTCGCCATATCAAGTCCAATTGGTGTTGCCATTGGAATTATAATAGATGAAACGACGCAGGGTGCTGTAGCAGACTGGATTTACGCTATATCAATGGGTCTGGCTTGTGGGGTTTTCATCTATGTATCCATTAACCATTTACTGTCCAAGGGTTATAAGCCTCAAAAACCGGTTTCAGTCGATACACCACACCATAAGTTTCTGGCTGCGTTGTTGGGTGTCGGGGTGATTGCCGTTGTAATGATTTGGGATACTTAGTTAATGCTGCATTTTTACAACTAGAGTCTGTACTTCCACTGATATTTTTTACTTGAGTACATGGTAATGTTCGATTAAGCAGTGTGTTCCGAGAGTGCACACTCAAATTGTTCTTAGCCCATGTTTGGCTAAGCTTAATGTTTTAGACAGTTCTTATATGGTAATCGATGATGACACAAGGATAATAAAGAGGGCGAAGGCATGGAACTGGAGACTTCCGAGCATACTCATGAAGCAGCACCAGTGGAAGTCGTGACCAAATATTAACAAAATTGAAGCACCTTGTTCCTTAACATAGTTGGAAGTGAGATAGATTTTATAATTGTACGAGGATAGTCGTAAATAAAGATAGGCACAGGATTTGGAATGTTCCAATGTATTTTGCGGCCTCAGTAACCTTTACGTTTTCATTAATGATCAAATTATATCTCAGTGCTTTCTGCGAAAGTTATTTTCATTTTGAGTGTTATAACCTTCTGGTTTTTGGGCAGTGGATCGTGAAATGTTGATGATCTTTGGCTAATGAATAAGGGTCATGTTTAGTTCCCAGAACGTAGATAAGATTTTGGTTTCGTTTCTTTTTCGAGTACTGTCCTAGCACTGAATGATCCCAAAGTCGCAACAAAACTAATCTGATAACGAAATCTACATGAATTTGTTTTTCGACAGGCCTGCCTACTACTGAAAAATACAGGATGTTGTTTGCCTTCAAGGCTGGTAAAAAAACGCACGACTATAGTCTTAGCCACTGCTCTCCGCCTATGAATTGCGTGCCCAAAAATGGCTTTGCTTCAATGAAATTCAGAGCTTTAGACCACGGCACCCTTCGTCTTCTATCTGCTCCATAGCCTCTGCACTCGTATTCTCCAAATACCACGGTACTGCAAGCACAAGATCCTTTTACATATTAGAAATCTGTAATGTTTTTTCACTATGTAAAATAGATTAGATGAGAGATTTTAATACTTGTCTCTATATTGTTTCCTCCAGTCATTCCATCCTTCTGGTCTTACAATGGCATCGAATTCACAGTACGAATATATAACTCGCGAATAATCCCCCCAAGCTCTACCCAAGAAAGTTCTTCCTTTTCCCTTAACTGTACAGTTCAAGAAAGAAAAGCCTGTATCATCATTAGGAGAGTTCCTGTGTTGAGCTGCTACGGCATATCCATCCTCTAGAACATGGAGAGTACACTCCTGTTCAATTCAGCATTATAAAGTCGACTCGGAAGAAGGAATTAATTCGAAAAGTAAGAAGTAATGAAAATGCTTTTAATATATAAACCTGATAGAGTGATTTTGCATTGCCAAAAATAAAGTCTGTTGATCCTTGGATGAAACACTGGTAAAAATAGTGTGATCCAGTTTGATCCAATAGTGTATCCTGTGATCCCAGAAATTTAACATTGTAAAACATAGCTTTGTCGCCAGCAATTCTTAAGGCAACAGCTTGGTATCCATCAACTCCTCCAGGCACAGCACACACTGTATTCTGCCACAAACAAACATTCAAATTTTGAAATTTGATTGTTATAATGATGTTCAAGAAACCTAATTTACTGCAAATACTACCTCAAAAGTGATCCCTGTTGCAACAAAGTAATCAGATTCTATTGTGGCAGTGGCTGAATTAAAAGTCCCTAGTACAGCTCCATTTTTATCCCTATCGGAAGCCTTGTCGTGCCATGTTATAACTGTTTCAGATACTCGATTCTGATCCCCAATGAAGGATATATACGGCTTAGAGGCCGGAATGTACACCTTTTCACTGCACGACGAATCAAAAATTAAGAACAAAATTACTTGGGATTTCCCTTTTCTGGGTTGTGTTAAAATTTCATCACATTTTGTCCAAAATATGTAAAAGATTGTCAGTTACTCAGTTAAACCTTAAATTGTGACAGGAAAGGCCCACAATATATACGTAACTTCCTCAATACCCACGTCCTTAATCTTAGTACCCCACGAAAATAAACATTGCACAACTGCATGCATGAAAAATATTTTCTTGATGTACAAAAAACATAGAAATTTTCAAAAAATGACTCATAAACACAGACCTGTAAACTCCAGGAAGAATGTAAATTCTCACTCTATCTGCATTATTTTCCGGCACCATATCAACTGCACCTTGAACTGTTAAAGAATTTCCCCGGCCATTTTTGTCAACCACAATAACCTTACTCCAATTCCCTTCATCTCTTATATGCAACCTGTAATCGTCCACTTTCATGTCATCCCATGTAACATAATTCTTTGCATTGCTGTTTAACTGTGCGAAACTCGCTCGAATTCCATCATATAACAACAAAAAACCCAGAAACCAAGCACTGAAACTCAATAAATTCATTGGGAAAACGAGTTTTTATGTTTTTTTTTTTTTGTTGCTAAAAGGTTCAAGACAGAAGAATTCTTGCAGTTGGAAGAGGTGGTTGAGTAAGAAAAAGGTGAAAGCAATAAATATAGGAGCGTAAGTGTTATGACTAAGCTCTTATGTTTCTTGCAGTTTATATTACAGTTCAAGGTTTCGATAATATTAAGGTTAGTAAAGAAGTAATGGGATACAAAGATGGAGTGAGAATGAGACGAACGGATTAGTATTTGAAAGAGGAAAGGTTAAGTCATGAAATTCGTGCCAATTAAGAGGTGGGTTTAATTAATTAATGGAGGGAATTTTTTGAAAGGAAAGATGCACTGTTGAGGAGTAGTTATGAAATTCCAAGAGGTTTATAACGGTTACACTTATTTCTAAACTCTTAAGCTGGATTTATTAACTGACATTTTATCACATCTTAACCTGCAACTTTGATTTAAGATTTTTTATAAAAAAGAATAGAGAAATATAAGTCGAACGTAGAGTCATGTCCAATTTGACTCACTCGAACTACTCGAGCAAGAAATGGAGAATAATATATGACTGCTTCCATTATGTTTGTGTCTCTTACCAAGATATATCATCGAGTTAACAAAAGACCTCGCATAGAAAATGTGAAGAACGGATGGAAAATTATGAAAGCGGTTGACCTCAAAAAATGCACACCATTGCTTTCAACTTATCTTTGTCACATCCCTACCTATTTGTATATTTCGTGCACGCTCAAACACAAACATTTAGGTACCAAGATAACTAGATCGAGAAAAGGAGTCACGGCTTTTAGTACTCTTATAATCAAGTCAATTGTCAGTATAAGAAATTTGGAGAATCGAGTGTCAAAAAGACAAGTAAACAGAGATTTGATTAGAATTTAGAGAATGCTTCTCTTTTCTTTGCTTGTGAACTGTAGGGCGAGCAAGCACCACGAGGATCGCAATTGTCGATCCCCTTGGCCGCATGATGTGCATTACATGAGTTTCAATCAAACTGAAATGAATCCTCAATGGAAAGCCGCGATGTACATAGCCCCTCTACCGTTGCGGCACCTGAATTAAAATTTTGCAGGAGTCATCAAACCGGGGAGCACACATGGAGGATTGCCCATTCGTCAAAGAGTTGGTGGTACCCTGACACGAGCCTCATGGTGTGGACACTAGAAATAAAACGATGCGATATATGCGAATGTCAATGGTTGCAACTATACTTAGCCTCTTGATCTCTCTTAGCTACAGTTTGTCCAACTTGGACCACAATTTGTAAATATTAGTTTAAGTTGTAAATTTTTTTCGAGCGTAAAAGTTTATTTTAGTTGTAAAAGAATCATAGTGTTTGTAAATACGTTTCTTGATTTCTCAGCTTTTAAATATTTACTCATGTCAATTAATTTTTTCTTACTTAAGTTATTACGGAGGGCAATTGGTATTTGAGATTGTCTTTTGCTTTGAATCGATCGATAATAAGCATAAGGTAAACTAATGAAATATACTATCGTCACAAGGTGCCTCTTTCTGCTCTAGAAGGAAATGTGTCCCGTGATAGTAAGACCCGCCATGGTAGGCATGGTTTGCCCTCGCTCCAATATCGAGTAATTGTATGTGTGATGTCTAACACTCTCTATTTAACCTTTGGTCTCTATTTTGTTCTAAACTTCTTGATAATTTATTTTAGGTGCAATTTGTCCATCTTCACTATATATAGAGGTGGCAAACGAGCCGAGCGACTCGTTGGCTCGGCCACTTGGCTCGAAAAAAAAGAGCCACGAGCCGCTCGGACTCGTCAAAAAGACGAGCTTGAGCCAAGCAGGCTCGCTAGGCGAGCCGAGCCTACTCAACTCGTTTTTGATGAGCGGCTCACTAGCCGAGCTCGTGCTTATACGGGCCGAGTCGGCTGGGCTCGACCCATTGACATCACTAATTATATATATATAAGAAAGATGTAAGCGAAGGAGATAAGAAGGGACAACGAATGAGGGTTATGTGGCCCATTGACATCACTAACTATATATATATAAGAAAGATGTAAGCGAATGAGATAAGAAGGGGACAACAAATGGGTTATGTGACACAGAAGGAAAATAATAATGTTATTTATAAGTACGACTTACATATACTCCACGTTAATGAGAATGTGACACTAATTTCATTGTAATATAGATTATTTTTTTATAAATCGTGCTTCCAATAATAGCCATTTATTGATCAGCATCATCACATACACACTTTTTACAAGGAAAAACAGGGATCATCTATCGGAATGCCATTTTGAAAAGGTAAAACGGGAGGGGGAAGATTTTCTTTTCGAATTTTTATCTTATATACATTCTTTTTCGTATACTTTTACTTTGTGAAACCAAAGTACCATTAAAATTAAAAATGGAGGACTTCACATGCAATTTAATTGTATATTTGTAAAGTAAAAAAAGGTCCAAAAGAAAGGCATTATTATCATTTACACCCTCGATACCTTCTGGATAAATGTGAGAATTTGCGAAGCTCTCTCATTCTCTCTCTCTCATCCCCAAACCAAAACTCAGACTCTAGAGTGAGAATGGCTTCAGTTTCATTATCCTCACTGTCGGCACCATTTTTGCCCTTACCCAATTCCTCCATTTGTAATGGCAGACCCCAATTCTCTGTGCTTTCTTCGCCTTCCTCAAATTCCTCAAAGTTACATGCCCTGAAAATCTATCGTGGTTCCTCTTCCAGAATTTTCGCGGTTCCTGAAGTTCTGGAGTCCAGTGTTGCTTCTGAGGTTTGTCGACTTTATATTTTGATTTGATAAATACCCTTTTTTCATATTATTGAAAGGATTTTCTTCTTGGGTTTTGTGGGTTCTTAGGATGAGGCCCCTGCCGCTTCAACGCTGAGTGTTGGTGCAGATTCTGATAAAGTAACTTCTCTTTTCTTAGTAGCTTCTGTTTTTTTTTTAAATAATATTGATTTTACTTAAATTACAGACTTACAGCAGTAGGATAAATTGGTTCTTGTGTGACATTGCATATAAATAGTATTGCTACTGCAATTATCTACTTTATCATAATTACTGTGAGGTAGACCAGTAAAAATATAATGGATTTATGCAATGAAAAAGCTTCGACTGGGTGCTCTTCATGGATGTTGATGTTTTTGCCTTCATAAGTTCGTATTGGGTACTGAATGAATCAGTATTCAGGGATAAAGAATTATCTGGTACATGAATTGGTTTCCAGATAAGTTTTTATATTTCATCGTGGAAGAAACTTTCATAGCTTTCTGATATGTCAAAGTCTCTTGGGTATTTATCGTGATTTTTAATAAATTTTTTGTGGCATTAGCATCCTAAGGAAATCTAAGAAGTGAAAGTGAGTAAATTAATTTCAACTAGGGTCATTTCGCAGGGCTTTTGCTTTTACTTCTTGTAGAATGGTTTTATGAGAAAGTTACGATAAGTTAACTTCTTCTAAAGGCTCTTCTATCCACAATGAACTTTCAAAAAATTATCTAGGTTCAAAATCAACTTTTTAGTCTCAGAAGCAGCTTTTGACTTTTCAAAAGGCCACCAAATGGGCCCTTAGTCTTTACTAATTGTTAAGTCAGTAAAGTCGGACCTGTTTACTATGTATAGATATATGACCACAATGTTAATTGAGGTGCCTGAAGAAACATTTATCAGATTTTTATATTCACTTCTTTAACCTTGAATATCTTGCTCTTGCTGACAATGCTGATCCCTTGTGTTACATAAACAATACTGAACCTGTTTTTCAATTTGAGACATTTTCTTTCTTATTTGAAGTTAAATCCTTGTCCTTTCTAATTTTATAAGCTTCAACTTGAATAATCTACAAAAGGATATTTTGGTTCTCAGATGGCGCCTAAGCAGAAGATTAGAATAAAACTGAGGTCTTACTGGGTACCCCTGATAGAAGACTCGTGCAAACAGATTATGGATGCTGCAAAGACAACGAATGCAAAGACCATGGGTCCGGTACCATTACCAACCAAGAAGAGAATATATTGTGTTCTCAAATCTCCGCATGTGCATAAAGACGCCAGGTTCCATTTTGAAATTAGAACTCATCAGCGCCTTATTGACATTCTTTATCCTACTGCCCAAACAATAGACTCACTGATGCAGCTTGACCTTCCTGCTGGCGTCGATGTTGAGGTCAAGCTTTGAATGACAGTACTAGTTCCCTGCTTTACGTGGTAACTTTCAATTTCCCCTAGCCTAGGAAGTGAGACTCAAAGCTGAATTCAGGCAAATATTCAGTCGGATATAATTTTCTGTATAATAGTTAAAACTGTCTGTGTTATTTTACTTTCCATAGATGTTACTCTGCATTTGCAAGCAAGTTACTATTCTGTCTATTGGTTTATGGTCTACAATATTGTCTTTAATTGGGTTTTTGTGTCCCCCATTGGTAACAGCATTCAATTGTAACCTGTGTTTTCCTGTTGAAACTTTGGGTAATTCCTCTTTTCAACTCCCAAATTTCCTCCTGTTTAATTTATTTCACCTATTCCATGACCAGAATACGGGAGCAAGCCCTTAAGAACATCAGGACAAGGGTATTTTGAGGCATTATATCAGCTGTAATTCCTTAGTACAACCAAAACAGTATGAACGCTTCAAGTCATCTTCAAAGTAACCAAAAGAATTGTTAGGACCTTTCTTGCCTTTTCTGTTTTAACTTAGATATGCGTGTATAACTGTTTAAGGATGGTTTTGGATACATCTCACCACAAACAAATGCTTGGGGTCTATGTAACGGGGTCTGGGATTGTCTAACAGGATGACATATCCTAGTTGTGGATTTATCAACCATGTACTATTTTGTGCTTGACACAAGGGATTCCCATCTTATGAGTTGTCATTCTTGAGTTCTGAATATATGTGGTAACAATCACAGTTCATCTTAAGACCAGATTGTATGGAGAGGGTGTTGGAATTCCTTATAAATCCACGAGGCCTTTCACAAGCGGTGTGGGATACAATTAAATTGTTACAAATGACCCGCCTCCGAGAATGACATTTATGGCAGCTCACTTTTTAAGTTAGGTGACTCCACGAAACTAGTCTTCTATTGATAGTAGCATTCTCGAAGTCAACCTGTTTAGTATTCCATTACAGAGTGTGATGCGGGACAATTCTATTAGAAATAGGATAGAAGACATTTATTATTGTAGGATTTTCATTTCCTTTCGGGATTTTCGTTTTCTTTTCTTTTAGTAATATTGTTTTTTGTTGTCTTAGGGATTCATTTTACCCGTATAAATAAGAATAATGTTACTTGTTATAAGGAGTTACATATAATGATTTACATACAGATGAGGCATAAAAAAAAGGTGGATTTTTTTTTTTTTTATTTGATTGAAGAAATTCTGATCAAATCATATTTTATCACATCATGTATATATAAATCATTATGTACATGTAACACAATCAAATTTTTTCAACTTCTTCTTTCAAGAATATTAATTCCACTTCTACTCCAAGTTGTTTGTTCTGATAATAATCGTAAGAAGCACGAAAAATAAACAAATAAAAATAAGTATTATATATTTGAATTAATTTTTTTTTTCTCATACTATATACAATATGGTAAGACTTTTTTCAAGGTTATTGCTTCAACTCAAAAATAACTTGCAAAAAATGTATTCAAATGTTTGTAAAGAAAACCAACCAGCTATTCTATTAGAGATTGTCATCATATGAAGTAACCATTTACAAATGATAAAAAAGTCTTTAATATGAAAGTCTACGGAAGTTCATGAAAAACTTTTATTAATCTTATCAAATACATAAAAATCACTTAAAAGTTTACAAAGTTCACAAGTCACATATTTAAAAAATCTTTAAAAGTTTCAATTGAATAATCACCCCTTAATTAATTTTATCATTTTATAACACACCGTCTGTCGTATAGATTGATAATGATTTCTAATAAAAAAAAGCTCAATTTGGTATAGATTAAAAATTTTAAGTCAAAGTAAACAATTAATTTTAACAATATTTTTATAGGACCACGACTTTTCAACCACCTATGTTATTAACTTTTATCAAAATTTAATAAAAATTTGATTTTAGTCCAAATATGGACAGTAAAAGTAAATAATTAATTTTAATCACATATTTTATGAGATTCGTAACTTTTTAATAATTTTTATCGAAATTTACTAAAAATTTTATTTTAATCTACGGATCATACGGGGGGCTAAATAACGTAGTTCTCACTTAACTCATCTACATGCGTGTTTGAATTGCTTTTTATTTGTGCTTAAACTATTGCTCTTAATCTTGATTTGGCCGAAAAATCTGATTTTGACTGCCCTTTCTCAAGGGGAAAAAAATAGTATGTTTGAAATTAATTCATACTTAACTTAGGTTTAGCCAAACAAGCAAAGTTGCAACAAGATAATTACATAATATTAATCGAGTCAAAGTGCAATTTGATGAGCACGTGAACACGATATACATACAAACCGTCACCGCATTCGTCACCCCGCTCCCACCTTCTTATCCTTATTGGTTTTGATTCACACGTGGAAAATGCTTGTCGAAAATTATCATTTACACATTTTTTATAGATAAATGAATCGACGATAAATTGAAGTAAGATGGTCAAAATTTCTTCCAAACTCAAATGTTTGTGCTTATTTAACGTGGGCTAGCGGCAAAAAAAGTTGAGAGATATCTTTCATTTGGTTGACCAATTTACTAATTTGTATACGAACAGATACCATGGAAATCTCACCAACCTAATGAAATTTTTTTTCCAAATTTTTTTTATATTATTAACTCACATTACGTGAGCACGATAATTTTAAGTAGTGAAGAAATTTTGATAATTTTATTTCAATTTATCGTTATCTCATCAATTTAAAAAAAAAAATGTGTAAATTTGATAGCTCAACTTAACGTCCACCCAATGAACAATACGTCATTTCCCATTATCCCTGGCCGCCGCGCGTATCATAAATACTTCTACCACTACACGCAACCTCGTCATCCTATCGGTACATTAGCTAATCGATTCCTCCACCTTTTTTTTTTTGGTAAAGTTTTGATTTTGCCCAAGAAAAATATCATTATCCAAGGAAAGTTCTGGCTTTTTCGCTATACACGTCTCCCTCTCTATGTAACTTCCTATCCACCGGTCCACATTTTCTTGCGCCTCGCATTTCTCTCTGCAAATTTTCTTGGATCACCATTTTAAGACCCGTTTTGAAGCCCGTCGAGTTCTTCGCCATGGGCACTTGTGTGCGCACTTCGAGAACAGAAACCCCTCCTCAGACAAAACCAAACAGAACTCATGTTGATGACCGTGTGTTTCAAAATTATGTTGAATATTGTAGACCCAATTCTGCTGACATTGGTTCTTGCGCCCCTATTTCAGAGAAATGGTTGAATACTCTCCACACGCGTGCACCCACAGTTTTGGATGATGGTAATTTTAATCATGAAGAAGATGTAGATAATTTGTGGAAGCTGATGAAGGATGAGGCCAGGTCAGATATTGATCAAGAACCCATATTGTCAAATTATTATTTCAGTTCAATTTTGTTGCATGATTCTATGGAAAGTGCTTTGGCTAATCATCTGGCCATGAAATTGAGCAATTCTAGCCTGCCCAGTGGAAGCCTTTATGATCTTTTCATAGGTTTGCTCACAGAGAATCAAGATATTATGAGAGCTGTAAAAGATGATTTAATGGCAGTTAAGGAGAGGGACCCTGCTTGTATTAGTTATGTGCACTGTTTCTTGAATTTCAAAGGATATTTAGCTTGCCAGGCTCATAGGGTAGCACATAAGTTATGGTTAAGGGGGAGGAAAATCCTGGCTCTGCTGATACAGAACAGGGTTTCTGAGGTGTTCGCGGTGGATATTCATCCGGGGGCGAAAATTGGTAGGGGGATTTTACTTGATCATGCTACTGGAGTTGTTATTGGTGAAACAGCAGTAATTGGGAATAATGTTTCAATTTTGCATAATGTGACATTGGGTGGCACTGGTAAGGTATCTGGGGACAGGCACCCGAAAATCGGAGATGGGGTATTGATTGGGGCAGGTACTTGTGTTTTGGGCAATGTTAGAATTGAAGATGGAGCTAAGATTGGAGCTGGGTCTGTAGTGCTAAAGCAGGTGCCTGCTAGAACTACGGCTGTAGGGAACCCTGCTAGATTGATTGGAGGGAAGGAGAATCCCATTAAGCTAGATAAATTGCCTAGCTTGACCATGGACCATACATCTCATATATCCGAATGGTCTGATTATGTTATCTAGAGCATCCATTTTTTCTAGTTTTGCTCTTTGATGGTGTTGATTAGTATGCAGGATCTCGAGTCTTTCGTGTATGCTTTTAAGAGAGAATTGAAGTTCTCCTATGAGCGTAGAGATATCCTATTATTGATACTATATACTTGTATGAAATAAGCCTTTCTGGGCTATTAGATTTTATATTCCACTGTTACATTCTCTGTAACGAACTGCTAGCTTTATGTACCGAAGTTTGGAGGAAAATATGTTTGGTGTATTCCTTATAATCTATGAATTGGCCCATGTTTGACTAGCCAAGCAGGAAAACGTCCTGCATCTTTCTTATCTTCCATGTTTTTAGCTATGATATTTCACATTCTTGATCACACGCTTGTCGCAAATTTGTTCTATGTATCTCCATATGATGTCTTATCTTTTGGTGCGAATTCAGAGCACGAATGATTCTCTTGCTGGTAGAAATAAGGTGTCTAGTTGAAGACGGTTAAGCATTTATAAATTGATTAATTGTGAATTTGTGACTGCAAAAAATTTTATGACTAAAACATTAAACTATAGGTGAGCACAAAGGGTTTTGTGCTTGGAGAAGTTGATATCATCATCTCACCAGAATTCATGAGATTTATATTGAAGCCTATTCTTGAAGGATTCTGATATGTGACTAATGGTCATGAAGGTACAGAAATTTCTTATGGGCTAAATGTGAGTGAAATAAACTTGTGTAACTTCTATTGCTTCATATAGGGTCCTTGGCTTCAGGCTAGGATTACACACAGCTTTATCTCATGGCTTTTAGAAATTAGAACACTCGTGTTTATCAGGATATGCTAGATAGAAGAGAGAAATCTTGAAGAAACTATTACAAGTCTTTTTAGAGCCTGTTTTGCAGGGTTTTGCGATTAAGAAGCTGTTTTTGAACATGTTTTGATAATTTTGTGGAAGTGGTCGTCCTGATAGAAGAACTTTAAAAGAAGCTGATCTAAGGAAGTCTACAAGAAGTAGAAGCCCAGCCAAACAGGCTCTTCATTTAGCATAATATGAATGGTGAAAACTTCTCTGAACCTAATAGAATTATTCCAACCTGACCTTCCCTGTACTCTGGGACTGGGAGGGTCTCTCACACTTGCTACTACCTTTATAAATGTGCTTATACATTGTGAAAGTTGTGCAGTTCCTAGCTATGCTTTCTGCTAGTGATCACGTTTATGATCTTAAGAGAACAAGACACTGCATGAAATCTGTAATTTTATCACTTTTAAAGGCCACGATAGTGGACTTCACTTTATGTTAGAGTCGGGCTTTTTTTTTTAATGACTAGCCTTCGGATAGGAAGAACCATATTTTTACAGGTCTGGAAGCAAACTATTATAGAGCTAGTGAAGCCATGTATAATGCATTGCAAGTTTTCAAAGTTTCCTAGTGCGCGCGCTTATGCCCCTGTTTGACACCCATTTTGGGTGGAAATTTTTTTTTTAATAGTGATTGATGGAAGATTGTGTGGTTAAAAAGTAAGTAGAATTTTTGGATTTATATGTAATATTATTTTATTGATCGAATGTGTGGTTGAAATGAAGAATGAGAAATAGAATGAGAAAAAAAATGGATTTCAAACAGGGGTATATATCCTCGTGAGGATTTGATAGTTCATGGTCTGAGCATTACTATATTTATGTGTCAATGCTGAACTCCATGGAGAGAACGAGATGACTGAGACTGGTTTTCAAGAGTAAGAAAACACGGCGGGAGTTTATTCGCCCGTATGTAAGTACCGAAGAATTCTTGCTCATCGAAATTTAAAGACATTTCAAAGGAGAATCGAGGGACCATCATGTATCAACGACCAGTTTATTGTGATATATATATATATATATATATATATATATTGTGTTGATTTATTTTAGTCATTACCAACTCTCGGGCTTTAGTAGTAACATCGCAACATCGAAAGAAAAAGCAATTAACTATATGCTTAGTTCATGTCCTAGAAATCCGAGAACACGACGTAAGACTTAAGAGCTAACATAATTTTGAAACTAAGCAAACACAATAAACAAAAAATATTGTGAACAATTGATATATTTTCAGAGTTTTATGGTCAAGAATTCAGAAATTTTTTAGTATTATTCATGTTTCTAATAATACATTTTGAATTTTTTATGTGCTTATCTAAATAGAAATGCATTATCTTGAATTCTCTTCTAATCCAATTTTTAATGTTTTTAATATAGGAAATAAAAACGTATAATATTGGACAAAAGCAAAAGCGACATAATATTGCCAATTAACATGGAAATTATGTAAATACTAATTAGTTACACTACATTTATATTGCACTTAACATTCTTAATTTTTATTCACTGTATCTTATCATCAACATTTCATTAATTAATTCATTTTGTCTTTGATAAAGGTCGTCCAAAATGTCATCGAGAGGACATAAAACAATTTATTTGTCCATTATATATTTATTTTTATTTTTTGAAAAAAATAATAAATACAAAAGTGAATGAACTATTTTTTTTTAAATTTTTTTTTTGGGTGAGTCTATAAGGTAGAGATGGCAAAATGTCCTACCCTACAATACCCTATCCTTCTCCATTCTATGACAAAATAGAATTATTTTTATTTTATTTCTACATTTAAATTGCATTAAAAAATTTAATGAAATAAACATGTTCGGAAAGTATTTATAAACTATTTAAATAATAAATTGATTAAAATAAATAATAAATAAGTAGATAATACTTGTAAATTCTTCAAAACGCGTGAATAAAGATAATTTGAGCGTTTATATATATTAGTCAAATATAGACATAGTAAAATGGAGAAATGAGATTGAAAATAAGATATTTTAATCACTGTCTCACCCCACAAATTTCTAAGTGAGATTGGGGACGGAGGAGTGCATGCTTCGTTCCCTGTTCGGAAATGATGAATGAATTCCAAATTTGAAAAATAATGGACACAAGTCCAACTCGTGGTTGGAAAATTGGAATGCGATGGGACAATGAATCTCAATCTTCCACAATGTCTTCACAAATTAAAGAAAAAATAGAAACATGTACGCAAATAGAGTCCCTATTTCAGCTTCATTCTTTGGGAAAAAAATAATAAAATTAATTTTTAATTACACATTTTTCAAATAATTTATTTTTATTTTTACTTTTTTGCAAGTAAATTTAATTTTTTTTTAAAATTTTTCAATCACACATTTATTGAAAAAAAATAATCTCATTTTATAAAATATTTCTAAAATATTAAACTCAAACCCATTGCATAGTCGAGAAGGTGCCGAATTTCTTAATTTAATTATTCAAAAAAGAGTAGTAGAATATCTAAGAATTATTAAGTCCATGTTTAGTACAGATTAAAATTTGATTTTAATATCAAGTCAAATTTAATAATTAATTTAATCATATATTTTATAAAATTTATAACTTTTTAAATACACATTTCATTAATTATTAAATATTAAAAATTTAATTTTAATCTACATCAAAGAGCGGCCATATCATTATTTAGTCACTGTTTGGTACATATTCTTCTAAAATACATTATTTCAAAATAATTGTTGATGATCCGTGGACCTGAACTCGACCTATGGGCCAAATCATAAAACCTGAACTCGACCTAGGTGGGCCAAACTTGGTCCACCAAAATGGGCCAATTTGAGGTTGGGGTTGAGGTCGGGCCAACATCACTAGCCCACGTATGCTCGTGGGCCCTAACTAATCCTACTTAAACACAAATTCCTACTTCATTAGGAATTCTACCCTAGCTCAGATTGTGCAATCCTAACATGAACACCTTAAGCGAAAGGTTCAGTCCTTCTAGGACTCCACCTCCAACGTCTATAAATATGTAACCCAACCTCATTATTCAAGTACGCTTTTAAAATATATTACAGCATATAGCTTCACGCATAAAAATTCCTTATCTGACTTAAGTATCGGAGGGGCGACGAGGACACACCTCGAAGCTTTGTTTCAGGTATCGTAGGATCACGTTCGTGCTCATCAATAGTCGTCAAGCTCGGAGCCAGGTACGATTGTTGGTAGCATTATTGGCGCCGTCTGTGGGAACCGCTACCAGAAGCCATGGTTAATACACGCTCGGGATATCTCCCAGCAAACTTATCCGTTCCCAACCAACCCCTACCAGAGATCGTCCGGGTCCCCATGAGGTATCATCAGGAGGACCACAACACCCATCGACAACAGTTGCTCCCAGAGCGTTTGAGGAACTTCGACAACAGGTAGCCACGTTGACCCAGCTACTACAACAGAGAAGTACACCCCAGCATCGTCCCCGCAGAGTGGTCTTATGGCAGACGATCGAGCTCCCGACCCCAGTCATGGTAAGGCCGGAACCTCGGATGTACCGCATGTCCCCATAGGTTCGAGATCGATTACTATGGACTCAGCCGATCTAGCAAGGATCATCCGGAGGGGATCACCGCCGGAATGCTTCAGAAATCCCATGCAACAACTGGTTTCACCCCCAACACACCTTTCACCCCGGAAGTCTTATCATACCCCCTACCGAACCGATTTAAGTACCCTCGGGTGAAGGAATACGATGGGACAACCGACCCCATCAATCATCTCAACATATACACGGATATCATGAACTTACAGGTCGCACACTAGGGATTGGTTCTCCATTTTGGAGCCCACCTCCATATCCTCCTTTTTCGACTTGGCTGACAAGTTCTCCGTCTTTTTTGCGAGTAGTAAGCGCATCAGGAAGACAGTTGCATCACTCATGTAGATGCGACAGGGACCCAACGAGACACTTCGCGATTTCATGACAATGTTCAATAAGGAAAGATTAATGATTACGGATCTACACATCACAGCGGAAGTCTCTGCTCTGACGTATGCAGTAAGATGTGAGGCGTTTAAGATATCACTATTAAAGACCTCTCCCAAGTCAATAACCGACTTACTTACCCGGGCTGAGAAATACATTAACATGGAGGAGACTATGTTCCCAAGAAGAGATGTCACGCCATCGAAGAAGATTGATCTAAAAAGGCCACATGAGTCGAACCAAAGCCTGGATCCTTTCAGAAGTAAACCAAGCCAAGACCCATCCCCAACGCCGTTCACTCGTTTGAACACAACCAGGTCCAACATTTTGATGGAAATCAAAGACCTTAAAGGGCTGAAGTGGCCTCCTAGACTGCGGGCTCTTCCAAAGGCCTGCTATAAAAGCAAGTACTGCGACTTTCACCGAGATCATAGACATACGACTGAAGGGTGCTTCACCCTGAAGAGTGAGATAGAAGCTCTCATCAAGGTGGGTTTCCTAGGAGCCTACGTCAGTAATAACAAACATCAACGGAACAGCCAAAATAAGTTAAAGCTCCTGAAGATAGGAGAGATAAGCAACCAACAGCAGGAACTATCAGTGTCATTGTTGGAGGGACTGCATCATGAGGGGACTCCAACAGTGGGTGTAAGCAGTACGCAAGGTAATATCCCTCGATCTCGAGCATGGAACTAGGCAGTGTAGAGGACATCACCTTCGGATCAAAAGACTTAGAGGGCGTGTCTTTTCCTCATGACGACGCCATGGTCATATCGGCAATCATTGCTAATTTCGAGGTAAGGAGAATTCTGGTGGACAATAGGAGCGCGGCTAACGTGTTGTCACACGAGGCTTTCGTTCATATGGGTATTACAATTGAGCAACTCAAGCCAGTCGAACCCCCTTCAAGGTTTCGGGGGTGGTGTTGTTATTCCAGAAGGCATCGTGGGGTTACCTCTTACGTTAGGATCAGAGGGGAGGCAAGTTACGCAAATCACAACCTTTCAAGTAGTTCGTGCTCCTATGACCTACAACACTATACTTGGAAGACCCTTGCTGAACAGGATCAAGGCGATTGTCTCAACTTTTCACTTGGCAGTAAAGTTTCCTATCGGTAATGGGGTCAAGGTCGTTCGAGGAAGTCAAACTGTAGCAAGATAATGCTATGTTGCCAGCGTCCGTGAGATTAAGACAGACGTCATGAAGCTTTTCGAGGTCGAACCTAGCATCAATCATGGGACGAGCGTCATGGACATTGATCATGAACCCTCTTGGATGGATCCAATATTGGAGTATTTGAATAATGGGAGCCTACCACCTAACCTCAGAGAAGCAAGAAGCATCAAGAATAGAGCATCAAGGTACTGCATTATTGGAGGAGTCTTGTTTCGCAGGAGTTTTACTCTACCCTACCTCAGATGTCTCAAACCCTCTGAGTCCCTCCAAGCCTTGGCAAANAAGAATAGAGCATCAAGGTACTGCATTATTGGAGGAGTCTTGTTTCGCAGGAGTTTTCCTCTACCCTACCTCCGATGTCTCAGACCCTCTGAGTCCCTCCAAGCCTTGGCAAAAGTTCACGAATGTATCTGTGGGAATCATTAAGGAGCACGTGCGCTCGCCTACAAGCTGATAAGATACGGATTTATTGGCCCAACATGAAGAAGGATGCAACAGACTATGTGAAGAGGTGTGATAAGTGCTAGAGGTTCGGCAACGTGATACATACACCCGCTGAGGAACTAACCTTCATCCCCTGTGCCGCCCCTTTTGAGCAATGGGGAGTGGACATTCTTGGACCTTTTCCTTT
>CAIGRN010181023.1:0-13561 GCA_903798345.1 Fraxinus anomala | reverse complement strand
TTTTAACCTACTTTCTAGTTTTTGGATGATGTCTTCTCTTTATTATTTTTGTTGTTATTTTATTTTATCTATGTTTGGCTAGACTTTTTATGTACTAGGTGAACGATGAACATCACATTGTGATCTTTTAATTTCTATTTTACAATTTAATATTTAAACACGTTTGATGGAGAAAAAAATAACTTCAGAATGGATCTCAAAATCCTTGTACCTCAGCCAGTTCAACTCTATGTATCTGTAGATCCCTCAGAAAGTCTTTTGTAGCAAGGCTAACTACCGGACTTAGAATTTATTGGCCACATCTACCTCTAAAATATCGTTAGCATCGAACATGATGAAATGGTTAGCCCATGATTGAGTCCAATACTTGTTGAAAGCATTGTCAGTTATAGCTACTTCAAGAGGAAGCATCTTCGCCATGACTTTAGACAAGGCCTCATAATTGGAGCCCAAAAAGTCTTTCTCTCTGTCAAATTAGCCTTAATGGGTAGGCATCTTTTGTATGGTTGGCTAAAGGGGAAGCCTTACTTTAATGACATTTTCCACAATGGTGAATTATGTGGAAGCCTCACTAATATGAGTAATACTGGCTTCAGTGGACATATAAGATTTGAGCATCTGAATAGTTTTCCTTTCTTGCACAAATCTCAATAGTTAAGGTACTTCCTCTAGTACATGTTCCTCAGGCAATCAGCTGGCCCTCTCCAATTTAACACATTGGAGAGCTAACAAGAAGGTGAGACAAGGATTTTCACTTCAATCTTCAAGATTTCAAGATTTAATTCAAATTTTTAGTGATGTCTTCTTTTTATTATTTTTATTGTTTTTTTAATTTACCCATATTAGGCTATACTTTTTTATGTACTAGGTGAATGATAAACCTCGCATTGTGATCTTTTAATTTCTATTTTGCAATTTAATATTTAAACACGTTTGATGGAGAAAAAAACAACTTCATAATGGATCTCAAAATCCTTGTACCTCAGCCAATTCAACTCTCTGTATCTGTAGATCCCTCAGAAGGTCTTTTGTAGCAAGGCTAACTACCGGGCTCGGAATTTATTGGCCACATCTACCTCTAAATTATCGTTAGCATCGAACATGATGAAATGGTTAGCCCATGATTGAGTCCAATACTTGTTGAAAGCATTATCAGTTATAGCTACTTCAAGAGGAAGCATCTTCGCCATGACTTTAGACAAGGTCTCATAATTGGAGCCCAAAAAGTCTTTCTCTCTGTCAAATTAGCCTTAATGGGTAGGCATCTTTTGTATGGTTGGCTAAAGGGGAAGTCTTACTTTAATGACGTTTTCCACAATGGTGAATTATGTGGAAGCCTTACTAATATGAGTAATACTGGCCTCAGTGGACATATAAGATTTGAGCATCTGAATAGTTTTCCTTTCTTGCACAAATCTCAATAGTTAAGGTACTTCCTCTAGTACATGTTCCTCGGGCAATCAGCTGGCCCTCTCCAATTCTTCTCTATACCCTTAGTAAATAGCTGAAGAGGAAGTAGTGTTGAAAACCTATAATAGTATGCCAGAATGGAAATAGATGGAGTGGTGGATGAATAAACCTACCTTGGAGAGGTTTGCAGACAAAGTGAACTTTCATGATAGGAAGTATAATCAATGCCATTATCGTGAAGGCCAAAGAATGGAAAGCCTAATCAATATGTATAAGGAACATGAAGATCGACCGGCAAGATTATGTGAGTTGGATGATGATGAGCATCTATCATTGTCAATAGAAATTAAAGAAGAGCCAATTCCGAATGATTTTATCTATTTTATAATAGACAAATGCAATGGTAAGAGTGATCCTATATACAATCTCTACGAGTACATAACATAAATGAGGTTGAAAAAAGCGAGCCTCACGCTTAAGTATCAAAGCTTCCATCTGACATTTGATAGACTTGCTAAGTGATGGTATAGTAAGTTGTCATCAGGCTTGATCAGGAGCTGGCCATTGTTGAAGCAAGCATTCTTATGGGCATTCTCTCAAAGTAGGATGGGATAGGCACATGGCACGAGGTTGAACACTATGAGGCAGGAGGAAAGAGAGTCTCAAAAAGCTACTTCGCATGATTTAGTGTTGAATTGATCACTTGTGAAATTATATCGGATGAAAATACTAGGGACACTTTATGGAAAAAGTTTGTTAATGGAAACTCCCTTATGACGAGATGTTCACAACAAAAAATCAATCTTCTTTCATAAACTGGTAAGTATAATATAGAATGAGCTCTTAAGGGGAAAGCTTCAACGTATGAACCCAGGTTACCAAAACAACAGTACTTGCAATTCGACGAATCCAAGGGTTTGTGTACACGATCTCTCTAGCCCTCTCAAATATTGCAGGCGAAGTACATCTATCCCTTGAAGATCAGAAGGCAAAATTCTGCAAAATCCAGCGCACTAGGGTTCATAACATGGATGAGTGCTTCGAAGTACTTAAGATGGTGAATTTGTGAAGCCAGCAAGGGAGAACACACGAAGGGTCAAAAAGTTGAAAGCCTCTTTATTCAGATGTTAGAGGACGAGGTTTAGAAGATAGGTCAAGACATGTAGAGTTGTCGAAAGTTTCAGCCTATGTCCTTCAATCCTGACCTTCGATAAGAGAAATCCATACTATAATTGAGGCTCTTACATCGGTAAAGAGAAAATGAACACCCAGAGAAACTATGCCCGAGTAGCCAAAAATTCCACATTGAAGAATTTTTGGATTTGAGGTAATCATAAAACTACATCTCTTTCAATTACATTTAATAATGATGATGAATAAAAAATCATATATCCCATAGAGGTGCACTGGTAGTGCGAGCAGTAGTAGCTCGCAATGGCCTTGACCATATATTGGTAGATAACAGTAGCTCTGTAAATATTCTATTTAGAAGTGCCCATAGCTGAACCCTTGTATTATTTTAATGGTGACGGCTTAGTTCAAGGAGACAAATTACTTTAACAATTGAGTTAGGCGAAGAGTAAACTATATTCCAGAGGTATATGGACTTTCTGGTCAAGGATAGTATGTCCACGTATAACCAGATTCTAAGAAAAGTTGCCCTAAAGCTGCTAAAAGCAGTAACATCCATTCATTACCTATGCATGAAATTTGAGACTTTGAAAAGAATAGCCATTGTCAAAGGCAATCAAGCAACTACACACGAATGCTATCTCAGGGCCTTGAGAAAAGCATCCCCAAGGGCTTCAATAGTTAATACGACACTGATGATAAAAAGCAATGACATACTTGAAAATCCTTATTTAAAACAGCAAATATCTGATAATGTGAAAGGTAAGTTAAAAAAATGCTGCCAGTAAAGATAACTTCACAAGTATTAAGGCAAGCATGAAATTGAAATAATTAAACTAAGGGTGGACCAGAAACATGGTCTCAGTAGTGAGAACTCCGATGAAAACATGAGAAAAATGAAAGGCGAACCTCTTTTCTCCCTATAGAGAAACCTTGACTGAAGGTGAGGTCTATCCCATCAAGAAAGTACAGGAAATGAATTCCACCATCCAAAGGTTGACTACGAATGGTTAGTCCAAATCCACTCACATATAAGTACGATGTCAAGACAAGAAAACATTACTAAGCACAAAATATTTGTATACCAAAAAGCTATAACAAAAGTCATAATCGCTACCCTTTGTTATTTTCAGTAATAACGATTATTGAATGAAATTTCACATTTTGTAGGTTATATTGTCAACATACGAAATTAATTAAATGTGCTTTTGTGAAGCATGATTGAATACCAAACAAATAAAGTAATGCAAGCGTAAATAAATAAAGTAGCGAAAAAAAATAATGAAACGAGCTTCCACATACAGGGATAGATAAAACAACATTGCAACAAGGAAGCAAGATAATAAAAAATTGATCCTTCAAATCAACCAGAGGTTGGAGATTTGCAAAACCAAACCAAAAAAAAAAAAAAACTATGTCCTACTATTTAACTTGAAAATTATCCCTTGAGGGGATACTCGTTTCGAAAGGAGAAAGAGGAACGAGAATAGGAGTGTTTGCTGGCTCAGAAATAGTAACAATCACACTTGGAGGAATAAGAATCCATAGGTAGAAGATGAATAGATGGAGTATTCATTACCTTTGAGGCTAACAAAGGAACCTCAAGAGAAAGACTATCATCAACATCTTCGTTACGAGCCTAAAAAAATTTCATATTCCATTGAGGATGAAAACTCCTAATAATGTCAAGAACCTTATTACCTCATTCCTACATGGCTTCTTCAATAAGCATGGCCTCTTCGATAAGCATGGCCTCACAAGCATATCCCTCAATAAGGTTTGACTCTGCAATAGTATGCTTTGCCTCGCAACTTTCCAGCTCGTTACAAAGTAAAATCATTTCATTAATTGCACTTTCAAGATCTCTGGCGGCAAGGAAATGTTCGACCTCGCCAATTGATGTCGAAAACCTTGTGATCAACCTTCTAAGCGTAAGCTTGATGATTCTATTTAGCTTGCTCCAAGTGTTTGCAGACCCTCCTAATATCGGCTAATAGAATAGCCTCTTTGTTAGCATAAGTCTTAGGACTTTTGCCCACCTCTTTATATTTAGTTATCTTCTTCTCAACTACTTCCAGTTTCCTTTTAAGAGTGTCTCATTTCTTTCCAAAAGAACAAAATTTCTTACCTAAACTATTAGCTTACGAAACACGAATCTTATACTCTGATTGCTAGTTGTGGTGTAATACTGTAACTCGCATATGATGAGCATCAATCATTTCTCTCCTATGTGTTACGATAAGCTCCTCTGGCAATTTCTCCTGGAACTAGTTAAGCGAAGTAAAGGTAGACCTCGCAGTCCGAAAAACAAATGGAGAGAGCATAGAAAAAATATATAAATCCAACTCTTCATTTAGGTGAGGGTTGAATAAAGATCCGAGATTTGGAGCAGGTTTTCCAGGAAAATGAGAAATTTTAAGATCCGAAATTTGATCGGACCCAATTGTCATTTTTCTCATTCCTTTGAAAGGATCTCTAACGAAAAGTGGTAAAGAAAAATGTACAATCTCTAATAGCAAAGACTCTCAAATATAAGCAGCAACAGAGGACTTCGATTTCCTATACCTCTGTGATGGCAAAGGTCGCATGGTAATATCCCCGATCATTTGCGAAATAACATTGCTAGCCCCACCAAGCCCTTCAGAAGTTAAATCCTAGGTAGGGGAGGTTTTGAAATTTTTTTACGCATGGAGGCCGCAAAAGGGTAGCATTAAAATTCATTGGTACTGTAAAATGAAAGGAAAAGTCAAAATCTGCCTAAAATAGGCAAGATAATAAGATATGAAAGGCCTAACAGCATAAACTCACCCATAGTAGTTTGAGTGCCAATGTTGTAAAAATTTTAGTGAGAGGATGAATCAATTTTTTAGATTCGTGAGCTTCATAACTCAAGCCGAAAAATGATGTTGCTAAAGCACAAAGATCACTAAGAGCCTGATCTCGGAAGGGTCCGGGTTGCTAACATACATCAACACACTAGAGTGAGATAATATTAAAGAATAAAACAAAAAACGAATAGAGAAATGTAGTAATTAGGTTGAAGTCCCCAGTTGTCTCGAACAAAGAAAAAACTCTCCTTCTAGTTATTCACCTTATTAGGGTTGATCACAAATTTTGGACATATCCTAAAGCTTTGAGGGTTCGCTTTATTTTTCGCCTTTATGGAATGATAAATAGATCGAAATGCATCTGATGAAAGCTCCTCTCTAAATCCACTATGCACCATAACAAAAAGGACCCAACCATATAGGCCAACCTATTTAGAGTAAGTTGGGTACGAGTAATGTTAAAAGAAGAAAGAACATCATGAATGAAGTGATGGAAAGGAACTCTAAGTTCCATGTCCATTGAATGCTTATGGATAGCTATACAATCATGAAGGGGACGATTCGTAGTTTGGAATAGCACAGGGCACAATAATTCTATATCATTAGGAATGTTAAATCTATTTCGAATTTTACTCAAATCCTGCTCGGTAAGATTGGTGAAAATTCCCGAAGCTTCAAAACCTCCTCATCAATCTCATTAAGGCTTACTGATTCAGTCGAAGATTTGCACACCTCATCGCGCACCTAAATCCTAGGATGTGAACTACTTCTTTGTCTAAGAAGTTCTGGGTTACTCCCAATGTCAGAATCGTAAGACATGTTTCAAGAGTCACTTCGAGAAGACATTGTAAAAAAATACTATAGAAGTTTAAAGATTATAAACACAAAGCAAGATGATGGTAAAACAAGTACCTAACGAATTATTTTGAAGAAAAGCGAAAGAAGGTAGGAGTTATAATCACCAGAAAAATGCTTAGGAAGAGAGAACAATGAAGGAAAAGTAATAAAAATAATCTAAAAAAGAATAACCTATTTATAGGTTTTGAATGGAAGATGTACGCTGTTAAATTATGCCAGAAGCAATCAAAGCAATTTGAATTATTTCGAACAATCGTAACCCTTGAATACTAAGGAGCACCTAATCAAGTCGAAATGGACGGGTGAGATCACACGTAATCTACTTATGAATCAAGAACATAGGCCACTAACTTAGAAACACGCAAACATGCTCATTATCGAACTTGGGAAACAGTTGCAATCATGGCATATCTCCTCAATGTAGTACACATCAGCCACAGAAAAATTAAATTATCAAGTAATGCCACCTATAAGTTTGCAGCTTGATAATAAAAAAAGTCATATATTTAATATTAATAATAAAATTGGAATTTGACGACTATTTGTTGAATCAAGAAATCTATCCTATGAGCTCACCCCCCTCCCCCTTCTAAAGTGAAGTCAGGGAAGTTAGAACATAGAAAGCTCGCAAAAGAAAATGAGAAAATTGAATGAACTATCCCCACTATGGCAACAAAAGCCGTTATTAAAACACGCGTGAGTAAATCTGAAAAACATGAAATCTAAACCAATCAAATATGTAAATGCTTAACAAAATTAGTTACCAATCCACTACCAAACAACGGCCACCTATCATTTTCTAAAATGATCAAAGACCCTAGGAAAGACAAGTAAATTCAAAATCTCCTCCCAAATAATCAATTTCCTCTTACTCCAATTTGAGCATCAAAACTAGAAAATTTAGAAAGAGAAGATTCTGGTTAGGTGAGAGGAATTTATTAATCATAATGTTACGGTCAACACCAATAAAGGAGTAATGGACCTATTTTAGCTTTCCTCTAATAACTTATCGAGGAATTTTACGAAGTCCAATGACCAAAAAAAAAAAACGATATGCTCAAACTTAAGGGACTATTGTTATGCCTCTACCCATGCGTCAAGTCATGTGTCATCCAGCTAAGCTAATAAGAGGTTACACAATGTTAGCACTTCGCTTCACATTGCCTAATCCATATGCTTCTTTCGAGGATATTAGGTTATGCCTACAGCTGCCTTGGTTATTATACTACTATTATCCAAGGTTATGCATCACCTCTCCCTTGCAGTATATATTTGAGGCGAGGAGTATATGCTACGTTGGGCTTCTGCTGCAAGTCTTGCCTCGACCAAGTTACACATAGTACACACTATAGTGATCAATTTATATGATAACTATGTAGCGATCGTACCCAGTTAGATCACAACTTTTCAGCCTGCATTCAGGTATGGGTACCAAGTGCCCTTGTTGTCTATGAATTGAAACAATTGAATGACAAGTTATCCGTTAGATTGAGGTCATGTGTCGAGCATCTGATAAAGCCTCTACTTGCTCTCTTATACAAATATCATCCTCCCTCATTCGAGGTTAAGTTTTAAGTTTAGTAAACTCAATTGCAATGTAATTATTTGTAAAATAGTAACCTTGCACCCATATTTCTTCCCCCCATACCTAAATATAATCTCGTCATTTGGCTTGAGTGTCAGAGTCCATGTGACCATTGCACCAATTGGAGCTTCAGTCTATGTAGTCTAACACGGTTTTGCTATGTATGCAGGTATCATACACTTTTATAAGAGAGGAGTTGAGAATTGTTGACAGTTGAGCCTCATCGGTTCGAAGGTCAATAGAAGGGTATTAGACTCTATTAATAAGGTCAATATTTAGCAAAAATTATGAGGTTCATGACAATGATAGAGACTCGTCTCTTGTTTGAAAAACAATAGAAACCTCCTTTTTAGTGTAAATTTCTTATTTTTCCATTCTCTCTTGTGCTATATATAAATTGTATTTTTTTTTTTAATTTATTTTTTTTAATTGTAATTTAGACCAAAATAATTTTTAATATTTAAAAAATTTATTTATTATTATCGTTTTGTACAAAGTGAATATATCTTAACTATATTTTGTAAATATTGATTTCCCGTTTTGAAAAATGAATAAACTAAATCAAGCAATATAAAGAACATTTAACTAATTTTCAATTAGCTTTATTAAATTATTCCAAAACATGTCTTTGCGTTGATATGTTACTTATTTTTCAATTGCATTTGCAAAGAAAACCAAATTTTATAATTAAATCTTACAAAAAAATTACTTTTGCTGACAGTGAGGAATCTATTAGGAAAAGATATCCTTAGGGAATGGTTTTGTAATTTTTGAAAAGGGGTGTCTATATTTTTCGTAATATTTAAGCAATAAAAAACAAAAGAAATGAAGCATTTTCAATTCCTTTGATAAATAAAGAATGCTGCATAATTGAGTTATATAATATGTTTTTTTTGTTTTATGCATGAGTTCTATCTTTCACAATGTTATAGGTCACAAAGACCTATCATTTTCTTTCTTTCTCATAGCCCATATATTCAGAAAGAAAATGTTGTGATCATGATTACCAAAAACTAGGAAATAGGAATAAACATAAGTTAATAATTAAATCTTTCATTTATTTAATTATTCATTATCATTGCGAGGGTGACAAACAGAACAAAACCAACAAAATAAGTAAATGAGCATAGTAAATTGGTTAAACTTTATCTCTTCGAAGTCTCAAGAACAATCAAGAAAATAATGCACAAATTTATTCCCCAGATTGATTGGGCAAGATAAAAGAATCGTTTCGAAAACAAGAACACAAATAACATAGTTTTAATTTCAAGGCATCTATTTAGTATACAGTTATGCTAATTAAATTAAAAAAACCATATTTTTGCCTCCATTAGCTAACTCAATCCTGGTCTACAATTACTATTCAAAGAGAAAGTGAATGCTTCCAACATGTCCAGGTTCAATTTATATATAAAAAAACGGCAAGTCTAATCACAAGCATGAAATCAGATAAATATGTCATATAATTTACTTCAATTTTAATAGAATTATATGCATATCAAAATTAAATTTTATAGGGACATGGATCAATATCTAAGATGTCGAAGGTAAATTCCATTGAAAAATATACAGTAGAATCTCTAGAAATAATAATGTTAGATCGAGAAAAAATATTACTTTAGAGGGGTTAATAATTTATCATTGAAAGAATAATTTATTAATTTATTGATACATTATGTAAAGTCATTTCTAGTCAACATAGTAAACATGTGATGAATGTCGAACACTTCTTGAATATTTATTTTAGTGTAATGGAATAGCTTATTGGCGAAGAGACAGAGGGATTTAAATGATAGTTGTATTATAATAATCTATTTCTACAAACGAATACTTTCTATATAATGATGAATGACTTGATCTTATATTCGTATTTACTCTAGATGAATTTTATTTAGATCATAACTTCCATTGAAACAATATTTTCTTGACCTTCATTTCTTAAAATTCATTATTTTACCGAACTCATTTCCAACTGCACATTTCATGAGATTCACAACTTTTATCAAGTTTTAACTATACATTTTACCAAATTTTATCAAAATTTACTAAAAATTTAATTTTATTCAATTCAAACAAGGGATATATATGAGTCATTTACACACTTAGAGTTCTGACCATTTCTATTAATTTAGTACACTAGTCTGTGTTTCGACTAAACATTTTACTTTTTAAGTGAGATTATTGATTTATCAAAACATAATATATAATATTAGGGCAAGAATTATACTTGCATACAAAAATGACATAAGGGATATGCGGCAGTACATTTGCACAATTTCAGTCAATTTGGTGATCTTTTCGATCCCATGAGGGTGTTTTTAGATTTTGTTGATGAAATTAAAATTTCAGCTATGAAAAACAAAAGAAAAAAAAAACAATTTTCAATTCTTTCGACAAATAAACAATGATTCATGATTAAGTTATATATCAAATATTTTGGTTACATGCATAAATTTGTCAAATGATTCATGATTAAGTAATATATCATGTTTTAGTGTTACATAAATAGATGTTTTCTTTGACAATATTGTGAGTCTCTACCTATCATGTTCTATTGCCAATTTTCACCAAAATGAAGAGTGATTATATCAGCCAATTAAAAAAGTCATTCTTTAGAGGGAGGTATCATCACCTAGGGTAAGGTTACGATGGTATGTATAGACAAAACTCATCATACTACCTGACTGGCCTGATGTATTACTATGAACCCTAGCTTGAATTCTATTGGTGAACATTTATTGACAGTTCAAAAGATTCTTGTAAGAATTGACCATTCAAAGGTAGACCAAATAAGGCTACACATATCATATTAAAATCTTGATTATTGCCAAGCCCAGATGATACAATATATATGTGAAAACTAGTTGGTGGGAAGCTGGTATGTAATACTTATAGCATGTTTAGCTTGTAGTATTGTATAATATTACACATTGTAATAGACAAAATTTTAATTTATATTTGTACGATGATACCAAGCAGGCTATTATTATCCCGTTGACCTATAATCGGTATTTGGTATCAGAAGTAAGGTATGAATTAGCTCTCATGTATTCGAGTCAAATTTAGGCAGTTCAAAGTTGAAAGTCTGATGTAAATTTACCTTTTTGTGCATTTTATTACAGTGGCCTAAGGTTTTTGATTATGGGAATGGTTTCATCTCCTTTTTGTCAACTTGGCCAGCTTTGATCTGCTCTGTAAAAATCACATCACTCACATGAGTTAATTTCCTTTTATCAAACTCGAGATTCATCTATACTATTTGCACAAGGTGACAAGTCTCTCCATGACCCTTTTTCGACAAAAAAATGCATTAGGCAATTTAGACGTACATGAATAGATAAATGAAAAAGAGAGTTGAAAGATACTATTTAAGTTAAATACGACTTTGTTAAAAGAATAGGGTAGTTCCAACTTCTAAATGTATTTTTGACTAATTAAGATAGTAAAAGCCAGTGTTAGAAAGCCTAATACTCCATTTAGTCTTCACTATTTTCATGTAAAGTATTGAGTGGTTAGCTGAAGGTACAACAGTTGCAGTTAGTTGTACTTAGAGTAGCAAACGTTTTATTATAAAGTCTAAAACTGGTGAAGAGTCTGAATCTCGAGAAAGTAAGAGCAACAAAAGACAGATCAGTAAAGTTAAACTACTACCATTTTTTATGTTTGGTAATAAAGAAAGAAAAACAGATAACAAGAAAAGATAAAGGAGATTAAAATTATATATGGTAATGGTCAATATCTTTTTTTTTTTTTTTCCCCCACACTTTTGTTTAATTAATCTAAAGATAAAGCAGAGAGTGCGATGAGGAATCCAAGTCGAAACACTCCCAGACAAATGAGCTTCTGAAGAGAAAAGCAANTTTTTTTTTTTTTTTTCCCCACACTTTTGTTTAATTAATCTAAAGATAAAGCAGAGAGTGCGATGAGGAATCCAAGTCGAAACACTCCCAGACAAATGAGCTTCTGAAGAGAAAAGCAACATTTGCTTTACAATCCTGATTTCCCCCCTCAACCCCCAACCTCACCCCACCCACCCACGCCCACCTCATCTTTCTCACTGTGTACTTCTATATTTAGTGGCACCCTTGGATACAATTTCAAACCCACAAACCTAATTCTTTCCATACCCTTTCTTGTGGTGAGCCACTAGTTTATTTAGGCATGCTTGTTTTGTACCATTTCAAAAGGGTTTGGTGCTTCTTTTCAAAAGGATTAAATGGGTTATAGGGTTTTCTTTCTTCTTTAATTTGACCCAATTTTGATCCTCCTAAGCTCTTCCTCTTTCTTGAATCTTCTAATTTATGTACCTATCAAAACCCTATGAATCACCTTCGGCGGCTATTCAGTGGGGGTGAAAAATTGTATATCGCATGTACAAACACTAACTAGGTTTTCGTAAGAATGAAAAACAGTTTATGTATACTGTGAATGTCCAAGTATACGTATATGCCTGGCTCCCTGTATGCCATTTGCAGAGCCCACCGAAGAACCGATGGCCCTCCGTGTATGGCGTATGAGGAGCCAAGCATATTCACATATCGTATACACGGTAACTCTATTTCTCTAGGCCTCTCTTTAATCACAATTGAATGTATTTGCTACAACCTTATTATATTCTCATGGAAGATAGCTAAATTTAAGTAAATCCTGTAATCCCTTGATCTTCTTTCCATTTTTTACGTAATAAGTTTTGAAATTTTTGTTTATCAAATATTATCTTGTGAATAATAAACATATGTTAGCTGCAGAAACTGAGCTATAGATGTAAGAATGAAAGTGAAATATGCTTATGGGAAAATGATTCCGTCAGACAGAGAATTACACGACAGTTTTCCATGAGACTTGTGTCAAATCACTTCACGTGGAACAAGGAGCCTGTGCAACCTGTACAATTATATGTTGATCATATTCCGATAAGGGAATCCTCAATTCTGTATAAACAGACAACATGAAAGTTACAAACTTTATAATACCCAATCACTTCACAGTACATCATTTTGATAGAATTTGCTGTTGTATTAGCGTCTTGGTACCATTTTCTTAAAACTTTTTTGCATTGTTGTGTCTAATGAATTTAAATAATATGTCTGTTTTTGTTAAAAATAAGATTTTTAATAAATTTCGATAAAAATTGATAAAATTTGTATGAGTCCCGTAAAATGTATAATCAAGGCTATATACCATTAACATTGATTAAATTTATCGAATTACTCTTTAATTTATTACATTGATAAAAGAGGCCAAAGGGCAATGTATATTTTATATACTTTTTGCCGACATAGTATAGGGCTATGATGGAGTACTACTATATGCCACATAAAAGGGTGACCCTAGTCATGTGGTCATGACTTTCCAGGTTAATGTGTAGAGAGAATAGAGAGGTAGATGTACTTAGAAGTTTAGGTTCATCTGCATAGAATTTGGGATAGGGGTTAGCCGATAAACATGTGTGTGTGTGTGTGTTTTTCTTGTGTATGTATGGGTAGGGCTTGAGCAACTAATATGAGAAAGCAACAAGTGAGCAAAAGGGATTTGTCACTGTGATTGCGGTGTGGCTTTTCTGTGGCTAGGGAATCTCATTTTACTAAGAAATGAGATTGTCCTCTTTTTATACAATGACTTAATTTCGAGATGCATATATTAATATAAGGAAATAGATGAGCGGACCATAGAAAATACGGTCTTTCTCAAGAATTCTTCGGCATCCATGAACCTAGCGATTTTTATCTATTTCTTTTTCTTTTTTTTT